>JAOXJP010028010.1:0-31299 GCA_025762735.1 Platanus orientalis
GGGTTCTCACTTTGATGTGGTGGATGAGGAAATTTTGGCCAATGTCATTAAGGTTTGTGCTATCTCGACTTCCTTGGGGACTCTTTGAATGCTTGACTTAAGCGTGGGGGATTCTCAGGGGGATTGGGTTTCTCATGTTAATGATTCGGATTCTTTTGCTTTTTCTCTGGATGATGTGGAATTGCCAGAGGATTAGGAGATTCTTGGGGATCCTTGGAGTGGTGAGTTTCCTGTGGGGGAGTTGGTTTTGGCCAGCGAAGCTGAAGACCGGGATGGTGGCTCTCCGCTGTAGGTTGGCTCTTCGGTGGCTGTTGGTGGTCATGCGATCAAAGGCTCATTTTCGATGCCACCTCCAGCCTGTACTGCCCGTGAATCTGCTATTTTCCCTTCTGCTGGTCTTGGTAAGACTACGGAGGGTTTGGTCCTTATTGCTTTGGGTGTGCCGGCCAATTTAGGGGTTCGTTGACCGCGGGATGGTGTTGATATTAAATTATTAATTATGGGAAGGGGTAATTCTTCCCTGCTATATGACCATGGCCAGGAAAAAAACGATAATCTGCTATCCCTTTGATGCAGGATATTGGCCTGAGGATGGGCTGATTTTCTGTAGAAAAAGTGAAGGTAAGTTGGGGCTGAAATTGGTAAGGAAAGAAAGAGGGACGTGTGGGGATTTGATAGCTCAAAATAATAATCTGATTTGAAGGATTAAAAGGCTATAAGTAAGAGACAAGTAGACTTCGAAATCTACTGCAGAAGATTGGGGACTGTGTGCACCAAAGGGGATACATGGAAGGGCCTAAGAGGGTGGAATTAGGCAAGGTTGGGTGCAGGGAATAAAGTAGGTTCTGTAGAAATTTTATATAGGTTAATTAGGCTTTGGGTGGACTAAAGATGACAGAAAACAGTATGCTATTTATGGCTAAACAATGTACTGTTATGGGCTAATAAAGATCAGGTTATAGGCTACTTAAGAGGGAAGAATAAGGGCTGAGGTTGTTGAATAACAGTGAACAGATCTGGGACAGATCTGATTCACGATGGGGGTTGGTTTTGGGACAGTTGAACAGAAAATAAAGAAGAAAGGAAAGGGGAAGATAAGGTAAGAGAGAGAGAAAGGAATAGAAGAGGGAATAAAAAGGCTTACTCGTGCGAGGCAAGAATAGAGATTGGGGAGTCCAACGACTTCTACCCTTAGGAGAGAGGATGGGCCTCAACCCAAAACAGCAATCGTGTTCTTCAATTTCAAATAATCTTCAACCACCTTTTATTGATGTTATTCATGCCTTTAAATAGGCTACAAAATAAAAAAAATACTTCTAGAATAAAAATATTCTATTGCTAAAAGATTTCCTAACAACTAGGAATAAAATAAAGAAATAAAATATAAGCTACCTACTATGCTCACAATTTGGATGTTTGTGGGCCCCCCAAAATCTGCTCACAATCTCCTCTTCCTTTTGGTATTCTCGTTGGAGATAGATGGGTCCCACAAGATCCCTAAAATCTTGAAACTCTCTAAAAGAAGGTGAGCACAATTACTCCCACACATTTTGGGTTGTGGGCTCCACAAACTATTTTGAAAATATTGATTACATATGGGAGAAATCCCATAGCTGCCGTACAGCTTATGTGGATCCCACATGTAATAAATAAATAGCATAAAAATTGGATCATATGCTCACACTTTAATCCAACTTGTGCCCCCATTCCAAAATAAAATAAAAACCCCTAAAATACTCTAAAACAGTAAATACAATTACCTAAACACTTTTAATTAAACCCATATAAATTACATTCTTAAATTTAGCTCTTTTATGTGGGTGTACATACATAAGTCTTGCATTGTTGTCCGCATCACCTTCCCTCAGGTACGTTCCTTAGAACATTCGCATTTATTTTCCATTTTCCAACCCTTGCTTTCTGTATCGGAATTGTGCAGGAATGTCATTTCGGTGAACAAGGGTGATGGTCTTATCAAGGAAAGTGATAGATTACTTGCATCCAAATGCTTCGATTGGGAATGAGGAAAATCAATTGGTGGTGTTTGAGAATCAACTACTTGTGGAAGAGGGTGGGATGATGGTGTGGTTTGGCTTGGGGACCAATCCTTTGTCTTTTCGAATGGGAGGTATGGAACCAAAAATGGTCACCCCGGAACATTGTTGGAACTAGGATCTGTATTTTTGTATGGGAGTGTTAGAAAGAGATGATGAGATGTTATCGGAGCGGGTCTTCAATAAATTGGGTGAGTTTGGTCCCTTCTTGGGCCTTTCTTATGAGGGGTAAGAAGAGGAGATTCTACGTTTATTGAAAATGATTGTGATGAAGAGAGATACAAACACTAGTGGTGGGGGGGGGGGCTCGAACTCGGTTCTATGCAAGAGGTTAAAGAATGAATTGAAGAAGTTGGAATGCAATGTTAACTATGATCGGAATGATGGGGGGTCTAGTGTAGGGGGATCAAGGAAAGGTAAGTCTCATACATTATCAATCAAAATATTTTAGGTGTTAATCTGGATGTCATCTGTTTGCAGGAAACCATGATTCAGACGATGAATGCCATGATGGTTAAGGAGGTGTGGGGGTTAGGCATTGTGGTTGGCTGGCTCTTCCGTCGTGGGGGCTTTTGGGGGCATTCTTCTCATTTGAGATGTGGATAAAGTGGATGTTCTAGATCATGAATTTGGGGCTTTTTTTGTGTTCATGTAGGGTGAAATGGGAAGTGGAAGAATGGGTTTTTGTGGGTGTCTATGGTCCTAGTGTGAGATTTGAGGTGGATGATTTTTTGTAGGAGCTTGATGATGTTAAGGCTCGTTAGGACTTGCCTTGGTGTATAAGGGTGATTTCAATTTGATTAGATTTTCTTCAGAAAGGTTCGGGGGTGGGTGGAATGACCTTGGGATGAGGAAGTTTGGTGATTTTATTGATAAATGACACAATTCATTGATACTCCTTTGAAAGGTGATAGGTTTACTTGGTTTAGCCTTCAATTGAATGCTAGCTTTAGTAGGCTTGATTGCTTTCTTTATTGCAGGGAGTGGGAAGATTTGTTTCCATGCTGCTTACAATTGGCGTTGTGTCAATCTACATTGGATCACATCCCTATTGTGTTGGGTTGGTGTAAGCATTTTGGGGGTCCTAAACCTTTCAAGTTTGAGGAGATGTAGTTATCCGAGCCGGATTTCCTTGAGGTTGTCAATCAGGAATGGAATAGAATGAAGTTTTATGGTAATCCAAGCAGAAGATTTTCCCTTAAGTTTAAATCTCTGAAATGCTGGTTAAAAGATTGGAATAGAAATTTGACCTTGTCTCTTAAAACGGTTTTGGAGGATTGCAAGGGTAAAATCCGTGTGTTGGATTTGTTGGGGGAGACTCGACAGTTCTCTTTGGTGGAGAGGAGTGAGAGGGAGGCATTGAAGGAGTTTTCTAAAACTCCTTTGAGGAAGAGATCTTTTAAAGACAGAGATCATGGGTTAGTTGGTTAAAATAAAGGGACTACAATACCAATTTTTTTATAAGGCGGCTTCTCACAGGAAATATTCTAAAGAAATTTTTGGCTTATACTTGAATGGGAGGTGGACCCAGGATCAGGTGGAAATTAGAACTGGGATTAAGGATTTTTTTGAAAAATTACATAAGGAAGATCAGTTTGTTCGGTCTGAGTTGGAGGGTATGGTGTTTGATTGTATTTCTTCCAGTGATAGAAGCATGATTGAGAGATGCTTTTCTGAAGAAGAAGCCTGGAATGTTATCTTTGGAATGAAAGGGGATAAGACTCTAGGGCCTGATGGGTTCTCGATTTCCTTCTTCCAGAAATGTTGGGATATTGTTAAGAAGGATTTTATGGATGTGCTTGATGAATTTTATTATTCATAAGAATTGATGAGCATCTTAATGATACCTTTCTGGTTCTCATTCCAAAAAGCCATGAGGCTAAAGAGTTGAAAGACTTTCATCCAATTATCCTGCTTAGCAGTGTCTATAATATCATTTCAAAAGTGTTGACGTCCAGGCTGAAATTGGTTATGAAAGGTTTAATTGCCCACCCTAGGAGTGATTTTATTGAAGAGCGTCAAATCCTGGACAATATTTTGATTGCCAATGAGTGTATTGAGGACCGAAGGTTTTTTGGGAGAAATGACTTGATTTGTAAGTTTGATCTTAAAAAAGCCTACGATCATGTGAATTGGGAGTTTCTGGACTATATTTTGGAGAGAATGAGTTTTGGGGCAAAATGAAGAAGTTGAATTATTTATTGCATCAGAACGGTGAAATTCTCAGTGTTGGTGAATAGGTCCACTGCGGGGTTCTTTTGAAGCTCTAGGGGCTTGCGTCAGGGTGCACTTTCCCTCTCCTTTGCATTATGGTCTTTGAGGTTTTAAGCAAGCTGATTACAAGGGCTGAGGGGGGGTATATTCTGGGGTTTTTGATTGGGGGGGTTACAAGATCTCGCATTTGCAATTTGCGGATGATACTATGATCTTTTATGATGCAGATGCGATTCAATTGGGTTATCTGAAGTGCATTCTTTGCTGTTTTAAGGCAGTGTTGGACTTAAAAATCAACTTGGTGAAAAGTGAAATGTTCCAAATTGGTGAGGTTCCAAACATTGGGGATTTCGCTTGGATTTTAGGATGTAAATTGAATATTTGCCTTCTTCTTACCTTGGGCTACCATTGGGTGCTAATTTTAAATTTAAAGTGGTGTGGGGTCAGGTGTTGGATCGAATTGCATCAATGTTGGATTTTTGGAAGGAGGCCCTGTTGTCCAAGGGTGTGAGATTAACCCTTTTGAAATCTACCCTTGCGTCCATCCCAAATTATTATCTATCTTTGTTTACTATTCCTGGGGTGGTGGCAAATGATATGAAATCCAAGTTTCATAAATTCTTGTAGAACGACTCGGGGGAGCAGCCCCGATACCATCTTGTGCATTGAAAAACTATTTGCAGACCTATGGGTTGTAGCGGTTTGGGTTTAAGATCAATTATGGATCATAATAAGGTGATGTTGGCTAAATGGCATTAGAAATATGGTTTGAAAAAAGGAGTCTTTGGCGGAACATGGTGATTGCTAGATTTGAGGAGGGTTCACCGTGGGATACGAAGGAAGTTCGGGTCCGGCATGGTTGTGGTCTTTGGAAGTCCATTTTAAAAGTTAAAGAGATGTTCTAAAGATTTATTTGGTTTAGGTTGGGGTCGGGGAGGGAGATAAGGTTTTCAGATGATTATTGGATTGGTGATAGACCTTTGTGAGAAGTGTTTAAGAACCTTCATTCTTTAGTTATGGATCCCAAGGGATGGGTTTCTGATGTTTTTGATGAAGAAAGCAATATTTGGAGGCCGCAATTGCACCGACATTTGAACGATTGGGAGGTTGGGGACCTTGTGGCCATCTGTTGGTTTTGATTGAAGGTTCCAAGCCTAATCCATTGAGGAGGGATAGTTGGGAATGAGCCATTTAAAAAAAATGCACTTTTATGCCTAAGTCTCTTTATTTGGAATTGGGAGGGTTTAGGGCTAATTCGTTTCCTGTCAATGGCATTTGGATCCAAGGTATCTTGTCAAAAGTGTCGTTCTTTATGTGGAATGCTTTTCAAGATAAGATTTTCAGAATTGATCTTCTTCAAAGTAAGAGTTGGAAAATAGCAATCGTTGTGTGATGTGCCTAAGGGAGGAGGAGTCAGTTGATCATCTGTTTATTCATAGTGCTTTGCGGCATGCGGTATGGAGTTTCTTTCTTTTTCATCTTAATATTGTTTGGTCTTTCCCTTCTCATTTTTGGGAGCTAATCCGCGGTTGGTGGATCCTTGATTTGGATGGTTGACCCTCGATCATTTGGCCTTATTTTCCGGGGGTTATTTGCTAGGGTTTGTGGAAGGAAAGAAATTCTAGGATCTTTGATGGAAAGTCGAGAAGCTACGAGGAACTGATCCTTCAAATCCATAACTCTTTATTGGTTTGGATTTCAATTATGAGTGACTTTGTTGAAGGAGATTGGGATTCCATTTGGAGTGAGTAGTCGGTTCGTTGCGTCTTTGGGGGGTTCTTCCTTTTGTTTTAGCTTGTTTTGTTTGTTGCGTTCTTCACCTCCTTGGTGAGGTCCCTCTTGTTTATCAAAAATTTTCTTCTAATTTTGCAATTAAGAAAATTTCACTTTGTTATTGTTTAGCCTATGTATATGTCATTTTCTCTTGCTCTTTGTTTGGCTCACACCTTATTTTGTTCTAATTAAATTACTTATTTGAAAAATGAGCATAGTTATTTGATCCAAAGAAAAAACTTTGCTGGGGAAATTGTAACAAAACAAGTTTTCCACTCCCCTGGATTTTCTTTCTGCCAACATCATTCATCATATGGATACACCTTTTTTATTTAACATTTTCTGTTTCATGAGAACATGTTTTCTTTATTGTATGACATGGATACTTCTTTTTTTATTCAAAATTTGCAGTTTCATGCATGTTTGTTAGGATACAAACCTCTGGTTTATGCATAATTATGAATTCATGTTAGATATATGTATCTATCTACATATGTTATTTGTGCATACACATGTTTTGTTGCTGTTTTTAATATGTTCTTGTAATTCTAGAACTATACTTAATAGGATAAATATCTCTATTGGTTTCTTCTTCTTTCTATTTTGTAGACATTGTTTGTCTATTATTGACTCTGATGTTTGTCAGTATGCATTTAAATTATGCTGATGTTCAGTTATATTTTAAAACTTCAAATCATTATTGAGGTTTCTGGATTTGTTACAATATGTAACACACTCTGCTGATAACGAACAAATTGTTCAAGTTGTTTGGCCTTCTGAACGTTTTCAAAATGTTGACCATTATCCCTTCACGTGCAGAAGAGGAAATTATCCGATATGTTAGGTTCGCAGTGGAGCAAGGAGGAGCTTGTGTGTTTTTATGAAGCCTTCAGGAAGTATGGGAAAGACTGGAAGAAGGTTTGTTCAATCTTTTTGCCATTTGGTTTGGTTAGCTTTCAAAGATAGCCGACTGGCTAAGTTTGTTTTGTTTATTTGCTTTTATTTTTATTTTATTTTATTTGTGTGTGTGTTATCAGCTTTTATCATGTGTGTTTGTGTTTTATTTTTTTTGTAAAAGTTGCAGAAGCGTTTTTCTGAATTTATGTTTTGACATCTTTTTGATAAATATGGTTTGCTGTAAACCTAGGTCAATTCTTTATGCTCTTGGAATCTTATAGTGATTACTGATAGCATTGATTAACAGGTAGCTGGTGTAGTCCGCAACAGATCTTTAGAAATGGTGGAGGCCCTTTACAATATGAATAGGGTAAGCATGGCCCTTGATTGTCTAGCTTAAAAGATGAACAACATTTCACCGAATAATTTATCATGGTTTCTATGGTTTTGTGATGCTTTTTCATTTTTAGATGTAATCTTTGCTGTGTGGAATCTTCGTGTGTAATTTCTTTTTTGCCCCACCTATAATCAGTGAATATATTCAAGGTAAATCTTGCATGTTGCAACATATTTTTTTCCTTTTTTTCAAGTTTCATTTGCTTCCCCCCACTGATGCTGGCTGCAGGTATATTTGTAGATCATTTTTATTCTGCAAAATTGCATCATTGTTTTCTAGCTTCCTACTTTTTGTACTAATGAATTTGACCCAGCTGATAACAAAAAGAGTTAGGGAAATGAGTTATCTTGGTTGAAATTTTGATTGCTACTAGATCATTGTAAGAGATGAGGTCTTCAGGCAGAAAAAGTGATGCGGACATTGTGAAAAGGTTGATTTATATACCACCCCACAAGTGATTCAAGTTCAGGAAAGTGTACAACATGTGGGTTTAATTAAGTATCTTAAGGGGTGGCCGGGTGGGATAATTTTGTAATAAGGCCTTTCGTGCCAAGGGTAGTTTAGGTTTTCTTTTATGCATATTAAAGCTTCTTTATAAATTGAAACCCTTCCTAATCACCTTCCTAGCACACCTCCCACCATTTTCTTACACACTCCTTAAAAGAAGGGGGAAGAACCCACATATTCTCGAAGCGGAATAGAGCATGACCAAATTTGACTTCTTCAGTGGTTAACATAATAGGCCAATAGTCGGAGACAATTTTTGGAACCCCTTCTGAGAGAAATGAGGGTAAAGCTCTTCCCATTCATTAGAGAGAAGAAATCTATCCAATCTACTTAAAGTTGGGAGGTCTTGACCATTACTCCATGTAAACTTAGCATTTCTAAGAGGGAAATCTCACATCGAGCAGCTATTAATGAACTCCCCAAAGTCTCTCATATGTCTCGTTATTCGCATTTGGGTGTTCTTCTCATGAGCAAATCTTATGACATTAAAGTCCCCTCCCACAACCCACGGGCCATCCCAGAATCCTTTCACATCATTAAGCTCCTCCTAGAACTGTCCTTTCACATCATTAAGCTCCTCCTAGAACTGCTGCTTGTTTTGAGGGGTTGAAGGCCCATATCCCCCTGTAAAAAGCTACTCCCTTCTCGAAGAGAGATCTATCAATCTCACTGATTTGGAGAAGTTCCCAATGAGCTCATCTTCCTTTTTGAAAACCGCAGGATTCCAGGCCAAAATGCCACCCACAACACCAATGGCGGGAACAGCACACCAAGAAGACAGCTCATGATTAAAAGAACTTCAATAAGATGAGGATGAATATGATTCTTCTTGGTTTCTTGAATAATCACCACATCCTGCTTAAATTTTCCAATACATTCTTTAACCTTTCTTCTTTTCTCAACACCTCCTAGCCCTCTCACAGTCCAGGACATTTTCTTCATTGTTTAACAATACTTTTTCTCTTTCCCAATCTTTGTTTCTTTGCACTACAAGCTGCCTCATTTCCATCTTTCATGTCCCAGACTAGGTTGCACAGCTCTCTTTTCCTCTTAGGAGCTCTCTTGATGTTGGCAGTTTGATTTACTGTATCTCCATCCATATAATCAGATAAGAGAACATTTTTCCCTTCCATATCAGAAACCTTCATTCCAATACTTCTTAAAAACACATCAATTCCTTTAACCACACTGCTTCCATTCCCAGCCAGCTGGCCGGGTGCCATATTTGGACCCGAAATCACTATCATTTGCAAATTATGGCTTCCACATCCCTATTGCAATTCTGGCCAGGGAAAGCACTAGAAACAGGAGGATAATAGCAAATAGGAGATACAGAAGTGGAACATGGATTAGAATACACATGAATACCAGAATTGATAGGGGAAGGATTTTGGAGAATACCTTGGCCACCATGAGTAAGGTGGGGGGAAAGGAGAGGTTGAACTGAAGAAAATTTGTTGGAATTTTCCTGGATCAGTGCTTTTCCACGTGTCCTTGAGCCCTTCATCTGCATAGATGAGGATTGAAGAAGTGGTGAATAAGTTTTTGCACAAAGATTGCAATCTTCAGGGAGCTGGTCACCTGACATGGGAGACACTTCCAGAATCAAAGTCTGCATTGCTGTTCATCTTGCTATCTGAGGAGATCTGTATCCCCTGATCCCCTCCAGCCCAACGTCTGGAGAGGCGTCATAGTCGACCAAACGCACCTGCTGTTCATGGGTGAAAAACTTCTGGAGATCTCCCTGATAGGCCTCTAAATTTTCCTGCTCCTATTCTGTCACATATTCATTGTCAGATTCCAATCTGTTGGAGTCAACACCCTGTCTAACACCACCAAACCTCAAGTCGCCTAGACCCAGGGGGTTGGAAATAGTTCCAGATGAGGCATCTTCCTTAGGCAATGGAGAAGGAACCACCAGAGGGTTGAAGATAGTTCTGGATGAGGCGTCTTACACAGACGAGGGAGAGAGCCACCAAAGGGGGATACCAAGGTGAAAGTACAGGTGTAGATTTGAAACCATTTGAGAACTGTACTGTCTCGCTATTGGAACTTCGATTAGATGACCAGGCACTCGTAGATCCTTCAGAATTGAGTTCTGCTGTGGAAGAACATCCCGGCTACGGTCGTTTTTGCTGTTGCAGGCCCCTGGGCACAAGTGGAAAAGTGATCCTCCACGAAATCTGCATATTTGCTGGCTAAAACTTCATCAACATCCCTTCGGTGGAAGAAATTCCCAAGATCCTCCTCCTTTTTGATGGCTGCTAGCGATTGGAGTGCCCCATTGTCTTCAAGAGGAGCCCTAATGTCCGAAGAAGAAGAAGATGAAGTGGGCTGGCTTGGAACCAACTATGGCTGAATTGAGCACAAGGTTGGACCGGCTAGATCCCTTTGAGTTTGCTCGGTTATAATTATTCTTTGATGGTTCCATTTCACCCAACCCATGATCTGCACCAGAGTCCAGAATTTTAGGGTGACAAATCCTCTGCATATTCCCCCTTCCATTGATGTATCCTATCTATTGCTGGATTTTTATCCAACAGCCCAGTAGTGTCCTTGATGAGGACATGGAAGCTAGGTGGGGCCCACACAAGGCCTTGGTGGGGTCCATGTATAGAGAGGAACATGGAAGCAAGCATGGAACAAGAAATGGAAGACTTTATGGAGGTTTTACTAGAGCTTTAGGAAGTTTTATAAGCTTTTATAGAGGTTTTTTACTGTTTAGTAGGGTTTACGACGTATTTGGCATTTTAGTTTTTTACATGAGATGTAATTGAGAAGTGGCAAATAAGCCTAATTTTAGGCATGATCGACCACATGGGAGGGGGGAGCCTTGTTTGTTGTTTTTATTTAATTTGTTTTGCTTTCTATTTTGTATTCAAGGGGATTTAGCCCTAAATTTGGTTTATAAAATAAAGAGGGGGGACCTATGGTCGACACCCTAGCTTATTCGAACAAAAGAAAAAAGTTAAAAAAACTTCTCCCTGGTTTTGTCAAGGCAGCCGGCTGGTGCAAGTCTTCTTCTTCCTTGGTCTACCTATAAGGAACTTTGGGTTGGTCTACCTATAAGGAGAGGTTGGTGATTTCCTCAGATACTTTATCCCTACACATCTCTTTCTTCATCTTCTTCTTTTCCATATAATATATTTTTTTTCTGGCTTTGAGCAAGGTTTGTTGATCACAGTCCTCAATCCATCCCTACACATCATCTTCTTCATTTCAATACCTCCATATCCAACCACACCCCATAAAACCACCTACTGTTGTTTCTTTCTTGATTTCCCTGCATAGAAGTCTTCATCTAATAACCCATAATCACCACTACCAATCGTCCTGCTCTTGAAAGCCATATACACCCATCCCAACTATCATCTCATCCATTCTCCTATGCTGCCAGATTTTCCAGCAAACCCTGGATGGGATTTTTGTTAATTTGAAGAAGGAATTAACTTCTTACACCTATGGTTACACCTGGGTGTTCAGCCTTGAAGTTTTGGTGTTTGGAAACTAGTGAACTAGCCACCAACCTTATGGTCAGATTTATGGGTTTGGACTTATTGGTACTTTGAAATATTACTTTTATATGGTGTTCTGAGTGTATCTACTAGCTGTTTGAATCATCATCTAGTGTGATTGTTGAAGAGAGTTTGTTGAAATAACCTATATATTTGATAGTATGATGCTGTCCATGAAGTACTGCAGTTAGGGTGTTTGAGAAAATTCCTGAAAGAAGACACTAACAGATTTTGAGGCCTATTTGGTTGTTGATCAAAGACCCAAGCTTAATTATTCTTTTAAAGGGATGATGAACTGATGATGTTGGAAGACTAATGAGGGGGGTTCCTAAAGGGATTGTACTACACCAAAGTGTTCCTTGGTGTTGTATTGTTTTTTTAGTTTTTGCTGCTTTGGGTTTTTTTTTTCCTGGTTTTCTTGTATTCTTTCCCCTTCCTGCCCGTTCTTTTAATAAAATCGTTATTCATAAAAAAAAAAAAAAGAAATGCCTGAGAGCATGTTTCTACAATGATTGATCTGAGTTTAGGGGGCTGCATCGAATTTTGGGATATTCTTTGGTCTGTACTGCATCAGTCCCCCTTTTCCAAATTCAAATTACAAACCCTATTTGTGGGTTCCCTCCCCTTGAGCTAGCCAAGCTTTTCGATTCAAGACTCTTATGTATATGGGAACTTATCCTACTGTGCTGTTTGTGCTTTGGCATTTTTTTTTCTCTGTATTTTCTTCTTTCCTTGCCCTCCTGAGGGCTGCTTGCTCCTGTACATTTGCTTTCTCACTGTACATAAAATTTTCTACATTATCTACCAAAAAAATAAAAAAAAAGAAAGGAAAAAGAAAAAGAAGCCACTAATTTCTAGCTGCCTTTTGTTTGTGATTTCTAATTTCAGTCCCCAGACTTCAAAATTTTTTCTCACTGCTCCCCGTTGAACATCTATTTCTCCATTTTGGAGAGGATGGGTATGAAATGAGAGCAATTTTTGACGTATGCCATACTTGTGAACTTCTAGGAGCTTTTTTGGAAATGTTGGTGTGGGTCAGCATGGTGTTGGTGTAGGGCAGTTCCTTGTCTAACCTTCTTTTCAGAGGATAAATGTTGATCATTTTTTGAAATCTGAAAAACAGAAAAAAGCAAACCCCAAAACTTGGCTCTAGATTACTAATTGTGCGTCATGCTATTGGACCTGAAATGATCCCACGTGGACTCATTCTTGGCATTATTGAACGGTCCTTTCATACATGCCCACTAAGAGGTGGATACTAGACATGTAACACTTCAAATGCTTTCATAACTTGTTTGTTTTGGATCCCTGCTGTATGGTGTAATGGGGGCAGCACATGAGCAGAGATTATTTATAAAGTATGCCATTCATCAAAAAAATTTATATAGCATGCCTTTGTTTATTGTGTTTAAGGTTTGGAATATGTCATGCGCTTTCAGGCATACTTATCCCTTCCAGAAGGGACGGCATCCGTTGTTGGACTAATTGCGATGATGACTGATCACTATAATGTTCTGGTGAGCTGTAATTCAGTTTTTAACGTGTGAATTTTCATGCTATTTTATGTTTCTTAGCTTTTATAATATCCTTGTGACTGTTATCCTGGTGCATGTTCCTCCTTTGCTTATAAAGATTTTGGTTGTTTTGTACCCTTTATAAGTGCCACATTGTAGTTAAGAAATAACATTTATGATTATAATTGGCGGTGATATTTAAGAAACATTAGTTTATTATTATTTTTGACTGCCTAACTGGTAATTATGTATAGTGGACTTAGATGTAGAAGGGGATATTCTAGAGAGACAGATTCTTTACGGTTTTTAAACTAACTTGACAATAATTATAGGAAAGTGAGAGAGAGACTTTATGGTTGAATGTTTTGGAGGGAAGGAAGTCCATTACGAAACTTAGGGTGACAAGAGAACAAGTTGAAGGAGGGAATTTACGATTGAGACGTTTTGAATTGAGAGAGGCCTATTAGAAAACTTAATGTCCACCTTGATGATATGGGCTACATGTCATTATTAAGGTGTAAGTATATCATTTTGTAGAAATTTCTCAGAAATTTTAGGAACAGCCCTCTTAAACGATCATTTTGTGTGTGTCTGTTGTGTGATGGCTGGCTGGTTCCTTATTCTATGTAATTTGAATTTCTCTCTCCATTTGGATTCATAGAATATTGAAGAAATTAGCAGAAAAGAAAAGAGAAGTGTGTGTGTGTGTGTGCACATGCTTGCATGCAAGTAGGATGAATGGTACCTTATTCTATGTAATTTTACTTTCTCTAGGGTTCTATTTGGTTGTATTGAATATGGAAGAATGCACAAGAAAACAAAAAAAAATGTCACTTTTCAGAGAGTTTCAGTTCCAGAGACAGTGATTCTTTATCCAACAAAACATGTAGAAAAGGCATCTTTGGTGGTGCACTTTCTGTCATTCTGAGTCGTTCAAGGCAAGCAAACAGGATTGGAGAATAGTGGAAAAACTTCTTGGACCTGTCTGTGTACTGGCAGCGTATTCTCTCTCTCTCTCTGTCTCTCTTCAATTGAATTCTGGGGTAACCTATCTCAATTGGTGTGGGGTGCTACTATATTTTCTGTGGCTTTAGTTTGCTTTAAAGTGAGAAAAGGTTACTCTGTTGAACTCTCTGAGAATGGAGTACCATAAAGGGCAAGCTTTCTACTTTGGCAATCTGATGCTCTAAAGAGTTGCTTTTTTTATTTTTTATTTTATTACTTTTGGTAGAATATATTCTTTTGTGTACCAAGAAAAAAATGAAAAAGAAAGGAAATGTTTGTCTTTGGAGAGACACCAATTCCTCTCCTTCGAGAACCTACTTTTTTCTTTAAACCAGTTGAGCTTCATCTCTAGGAATTTATCCTTTTTTATCAATATAAAGAATAACCATATGAAGTATATGTGGAACACATACAAGAGAGAAAAGCATTCCTTGAGGTACAAAATATCAATAAACAAGTAAGTTTTATGCAATTGGATCAACACCACTCAAAATAGAAGGCCAACTCTTAAACACCACTCAAAATAGAAGTCCAACTCTTAATCTCCAACAGGTCAATCATTTTCAAAATTTTCAAATAGAAAAATCCAGTCCAGTAAAAGGCTAGAAGGACACTGATACAGATACTGGTATCCGACTTGACCCTTTTGGGAAAATTATTAGATAAAATTATACAAAAACATTAGTGTTGGTGTTCGAGTCTGACATGGACATGGACACGGCAGAATTTTTGAAAAACTAATTGTCCTTGTTATGTAGAGTAAAAGTGAACCTATATCTGTAAAGATCTATGCCAAATTGCCAAGTGACTGCAAACAACCTCAAAAAAAATTCTTCGTTTCTATTCTTTCCATAACCTCCAACATGTAGCAAATTTAACCATACTTCATAGACGCTAACCATACACCCAAAAGGATGACAAGGCCATGGCTTGAACACTTGGCGGGCTCTCTCTCACCCACTCCACTCCAAAAGCAGAATGAAACTCCACGTATCCTAGCCACTTGGTGCACTGCACTTTCTTCGCTGCACTTGTCCATATTACATCAATTTTCAAAACGAAAACCATGATGTGTAACTGTAAGATTAATTGTAAGGGAGTAGATGTGAGTGCAGAACTGAGGTCCCATGGCAAGGTAGCATGGACATCATGAGAAATTCGATGAAATTAAGGAGGCGTAGAACTCGCTGGTTTGCAAACTGCCCAACTTTGTCGTCTAAGGTGTTAAGATGAGCTGACAAGCTACTTATGCTTGTTGAAGATGACTTTTGAGCACAAACAAGTAAAAGAGAAAATAGTTTTGCAATAGTAGTAGTGGACTGTTAGGAGAAGTAAGAGAATGTTGGTGTTAGGAAGGAGACTCTTGGATGCAGAGCATGGTGCCCATAGAAAGGGAGGGTCCATGAGGAGACAAAGGATGATGTGGCTAAGTCGAGGTAACATATTAGCTTTTCTAGAGGGGTCTTGTGGTCTGCTTTGAAGGGCCGGGGGAAGATTCTTGAAGAGGCAATCTCATCTGTACACTATAGGGTAATGTGGCGCATGAGACAGAATGCTTATGAGGAGGCAATTGATACTAGGAGTTTAAAATTCAAAATTAGTGGTGAAAAAGTTAACTACACATCAATATTGGCACAATTGTGGATATATTATACAGACTTTACTTAGAAATGCCAATGATATCATAGTAGTGGTCAATTGGGATTTAACTTTACAGTTCAGTACCTGCTCACTTTTTCATGGCTTTGAGATTTTTTCCCATGCTTGGTTCGTGGGCCATAAAGCATGTTCCCCACATAGGTTTGCTGGGATGTACCGTAGAAGCCATTTGGCTTTCAACCATGGAAAATGCTATAGAAGGTGGATCTTCAATGAGGGTCTTGAATTCTTCGATTTGGTGACTTGAAGGCTCGGATAGCTAGAGCTTCACTGCTTCTTTCTTGAAGCCAAATACTTGTTTTGACAAATCTGCTTCAGTTCTATTGGCATCACACACACACACACATAGATAATCATATATATTGCCTTGAGGTTCGGAATACTTTTCTCTCCGAGTAGGACATCATGGATTTGGTTACCATAGTAGTTGTTTGTGGAGAGAGAAATGTATCTCTCCATACGGTATTGCTTTATTTATATAAGATTGGGTATGTTACAAAAATACCCTTACACCCATACAACCACATATACGTCTACACTCCCCCTCAAGCTGGGTGGTAGATATCAAAGGGACCCAGCTTGCGAATCAATAAAGAAAACAGTTCGCGGTTGAGATCCTTTGTAAATACATCAGCAAGTTGATCTCCAGTTTCACAAACAGGGTACAAATGTTGCTAGCAAGAAGTTTCTCCTTGACGAAGTGACGATCAACTTCAATGTGTTTGGTACGATCATGTTGCACTGGGTTATGAGCGATGCTGATGGCAACCTTATTATCACAATAGAGGCGCATAGGTGAGGTGATAGGAAACCCAAGTTCAGAGAGAAGAAAACGTAACTACAAGAGCTCACAAACACCATGAGCCATATAACGGAATTCGACATCGGCATTGCAGCGGGCAACAATAAATTTTTTTTGCCCTCCAAGTAACTAGATTACCACCAACAAAAGTGCAATAGCAGGAGGTAGAACATTGATCAGTAATAGAGCCAACCCAATTAACATCAATATATCCCTCAATACACAAGCTAGATCGGCGAGAATACAAAAGACCAGCATCGGGACTATTCTTGAGAATTGAGATATCGAAGAATACGATACACAACATCAAGATGCACAATAGTAGGGGCATGCATAAACTGGCTCAGTACATTTACAACATAAGTGATATCAGGTCGGGTGATAGTGAGATAATAAGTCGACCTACTAGATGCTGATACTTGCATGCATCAATTAGTCTGTCACCCACATCAGTGATAAAGCGAGGACTGGGATCGATTGGTGTGGTAATAGGCTTATAAGTTGTCATACCAGTCTCTGTTAAAAGATCCTAAGCATACTTCCGCTGAGAAACAAAAATACCTTTCTTGGACCGGGCCAGTTTAATAACTCAAAAAGTATTGTAGATGCCCCAGGTCTTTAATTTCAAACTCCTGTGTCTCCACAGGATCATTGCCAGTGACAATAATGTCATCCACATAAACAATCAAGGCTGTAAGATGATTACGACCAGTACGCTTGAGAAATAAAGTATGATCAACTTGACTTTGACAATACCCAAACTAAAGTACTGCGAGTCTGAAGCGCTCAAACCAAGCCCGAGGGTATTGCTTGAGACCATAAAGGGCCTTCTTCAACCAACATACTTTCCCTTTAGAAGTGAAAGGAAATAAATCAGGTGGAAGCTGTAGGTACACCTCCTTAACCAAATCACCATGCAGGAAGGCATTTTTGACATCAAATTGGAGTAGAGGTCACCCCTTGTTAGCAGCAACAGAGATCAACACCTAGATAGAATTTAACTTAGCCACAGGTGTAAAGGTCTCTTGGTAATCAATCCCGTAAGTTTGGGTGTAGCCCTTAGCAACCAAACAAGCCTTATAGCGATCCACAGATCCATGAGGCGTCAACTTGACCATGTATACCCATTTACACCTAGCAGGAACCTTGTTTCTAGGAAGATCAACAAGTTCCCAAGTGCTATTCTTTTGAAGAGCAACAATTTCCTTTTGCATAGCAGCCTTCCACTGCGGCTGAGATAGAGTGTTTGCAACACTGCGAGGCTCAGACACAGAGGACAAAACAAGTGTAAAACTACGATTTAATGGAGATAAAGGCTGATAAGACACAAAATTAGCTAAATGATATTTCACACAAGATCTAACACCCTTTTGAACTACAATAGGGAGGCCAGAGACATGAGAGAGAGAAGGAAGAGAGGAAGAATTACTTGGATCAGGAGATGGACCCGAAGATACATCTTGGTGGGGAATAAGAGTAGCATCTATTGTAGCTACCTTCTTTTTTCGAGAGTAAACTTAAAGCACATTCTCCCCCTCACCATGAACACCTAAATCAAAAATAAAAGCTGGATTAGGAGATGGACCCGAAGAGACATCTTGATGGGGAACAAGAGGAGCATCTATTGTAGCTACCTTCTCTTTTCGGGAATAAACTTGAAGCACCTTCTCCCCCTTATCATAAGCACCTGAATAAAAAATAAAGGCTAGAACAGGAAGTGGAGTAGAGGAAGACTCCACTGGGGAAAGCTCCCCCTGAGTAGAAGACTTAGGAGGAGAGAACAAAGGAATGGTTTCATGAAATGTAACATCCATACACACAAACCACTGCCTAGTAAGAGGGTGATTGCACTTATAACCCTTTTGGCTAGGAGCATACCCCAAGAAGATGCATTTGAGAGATTTAGGATCAAGTTTAGATCGTAGCAGGGAAAGACAAAACATCAATAAGTGTCTGAAAACCAAGAACTCTGGTAGACATCTTATTGATGAGGAAAATAGTATAGTCTAGACAGCATCAAACTAAAAAGTTTTGGGTACATTCATGGTAAACAACAATTTTTTTTTTTTTTTTGAGAGGCAAAGGATAAAATTTATTGAAAGTCAAAACCACAAAGAAAGAGCAAACAACATAACACAAACCCTTCACCAAGAAGGTGAGGAGCAAAAGAAAAGAAAGAGCCAACAAAAGGAAGACACACAACACAAAAAACGAAACCAAACCCCACAACAAAACACCACACTACATCTCCCGCCAAAAGGAAACCCAGGGCGACTCCTTAAAATTTGGATGAATGGCAATCCAATCAAACAAAAGACGATAGATATAAAGAAAGATCTCCTCATAATCCTTAGACCTATCCTCAAAGATCCTAGAATTCCTCTCCTTTCAGAGCCCCCAACAGATCGTCCCTGGAAGTTAAGACCAAATAGTGGCCGAATTCACCGACCAGAGATATGATTGCAAACACGGGGAGGGAAGGACCACGAAATATGGAGATGGGAGATAAAGAAACTCCAAACCTCAGAAGCCATGTCGCAGTGAAGGTAAATATGATCAACCGACTCCTCCTTTTGGCATAAGATACGTCTATTAGCCAAATTCCACCCCTTGCTTTACAAGTGATCAAGAGTGAGAACTTTATCTAGAAAGACATTCCACAGAAAAAGGCAACTTTAGACGGAAGAGCAGAGATCCAAATGCTCAGTTGAGGAAAAGAACTCACCCTAAAACCCCCCAACTCCAGAAAAAGAGATTTTGGGGTAAACTTCCCCTTTTTAGAGAGAGTCCACTCCCAACTGTCCTCCAAAGAAGAATTCGGCCTAGTGCCTTCAAGCAACTCAAGTAGCCTCCTTAACTCATACATCTCCCAATCGCTTAGATTTTTATGAAGACATGGATTCCAAATATTACCAACCTCATCAAAATAATCCACCACCTTTCCCTTGGGATCCACAGCCAGAGGTAAAAGATTCCTGAACAACACTTTCAGGGCGATCTCCCCAATCCACTTATCCTTCCAAAAACGAATCTCCCTACCCGACCCCAGGTTAAAACGAATAAACTTAAAAAAAAACTCCTTCACATTCTGAATGGATTTCCATAATCCATTACCATGTCTACCCCTAACCTCCTTGGCTTCCCAACAAGAAATTTCCTTAAATCTGGCCATTACAACCTTCCGCCAAAAACTCTCCTCCACTCCAAATCTCCAGAGCCACTTGGCTAAGAGGACCGTATTATGATCTTTAATCGTTCGAATCCCCACGCCACCACACCCTAAGGGCCTACAAATGGACTTCTAATCCACCAGGTGGAAGCGACGATGATCCCCATATCATTCCATAGGAAATTCCGAAACCTAGCCTCAATAACCAAAGCAACCGACTCAGGAATGGTGAGGAGACTAGAGAGACATAATAATTAGGGATGGAGGCGAGGGTGGATTTCAAAAGAGTAAGTCTACCTCCTATGGACAGGAGCGCAGCCTTTAAAGACCTCAGTCTCGCAAAAATCTTTTCAGTCACCGGCCTCTAGACCTCCTTAGATTTGAACCTGACCCCCAACGGCATACCAAGATAGGTCGATGGCAACACCCCAATTTTACAGCCTAAGATCTAAGCCAAACCTTCCATGTTAGGAACCACCCCAATTTGAAACATTTCACTTTTGGCCAAGTTGATCTTAAGCCCCGAAATTGCCTCAAAACAACAAAGAATGCATCTTAATATACCCAATTGATACTCATTAGCTTCACAGAAGATCATTGTATTGTCCGCAAATTGCAAATGAGACACACTAAAGCCACCCCTCCCGATCACAAACCTCGGAATATACTCATCCTCAGCCCTCCTAATCATTTTACTAAAAACCTTCGAAACCATAATAAACAGGAGGGGGGGACAAAGGACCCCCTTGCCTCAAACCCCTGAAACTTTTGAAATAACCAGCCAGACAACCATTGACAAGCACCGAAAAATTCACAGTTCTAATATAGTAGAACATCCAACACCTCTACTTAGCTCCAAAGCCCATCCTAGACATAATGTAGTCGAGAAAATCCCAATTTACATAATCATAGGCTTTTTCCAGATCCAATTTGCAAATCAAACCATTCCCACTTGACAACCTCCTATCTTCAATACACTTATTAGCAATGAGAACACTATCCAAAATTTGTCTCCTTTCGACAAAAGCACTTTGGGGCTGGGAAATAATCTCCTTCATAGCCAATTTTAGCCTAGAGGATAACAACTTCAAAATGATTTTATAAACACTGTTAAGGAGGCTAATTGGATGGTAGTCTTTTAACTCTTTTGCATCAAAATGTTTAGGAATTAACACAATGAAAGTGTCATTCAAATACTCATGAAATTTTTCGGAAAAATAAAATTCATCCAAAACCTCCATCAGATTCAGTTTGATAATATCCTCACATTTCTGAAAGAAGGAAATGAAAAAACCATTCGGACCCAACACTTTATCCCCCTTTATACCAGACACTACCTTCCACACCTCTTCCTCTGAGAACCGCCTTTCAAGCATGGACTTTTCATCCATTGAGATACGATTAAACGTCATCCCATCAAGGTCCGGTCACATGAACTGATCCTCCCTATAGAGTTTACCATAAAAATCCTCAACTTATATCCTAATTTCCAATTGGTCCTACGACCACCTCCCATTAATATTCAACCCATACAACTCGTTGGAATTTTTCTGATGTGAGGCCACTTTGTGAAAGAATTTCATATTTTTATTGTCTTCTTTCTACCAACGAACCCAAGAACGCTGCCTCAAAAAAATGTCCTCTTTTAAGCTAGCCGCCTTAAACTCCTTTTTGAGCCCATCCCTTTCACTCATTTCCAAATCAAATAGATGGCACTCTTCCTCACAAACATCCAACACCCGAATCCTTCTCTTCCACTTTTCCATGGTACCCTTTAAGGAAAGCCCCGAATGTGTATTCCAGTCTTTAAGCCTAAATTTTAATGCTTTAAGCTTAAGGGCAAACTTACGACTTGGGTTACCCAAATACACCACACGATCTAACTCCTTAGCCACCACATCCAAAAAATCTGGTTCTAGAAACCACATCTCCTCGAATTTGAAAGGGCACGGACCCCTGAAAGGCCTACAAACCCCCAAAACAATGGGAGAGTGGTCTGAAACCGTTTTAGGCAACACCGATTGAGACCTCTCCAGAAACAAGTCCTCCCAATCCCCACAATAAAGAAAACGGTAAAGCCTACTTTGAGTAACATTTTGTTGGAAATTGGACCAAGTGAAATTAGCCCTCGTAAGGGGCCACCTATCAATCAAGCTCCATCTCTCAATAAAATCCCAAAATTTATCCATGCCCGTATCTCTCCTACCACCCCCTCTTCTTTCCCTAGAGAATCTGATAAGATTAAAGTCACCCCTGATGCACCAAGGTAAGTCTCAAAGAGTCTTGTCATCCAACTCCTGCAAGAAATCACTAACCTCGGGCCTAAGAGTAGGACCATACACCCCCACATAAACCCAATCCTTTGCTCTCCCCTTCAGCCTACACCTGATAGAAATAGAGAAAGCACCAATTATATGTTCCAACACCTCGATTTTATCCACATCCCTAGTCACTAAAATGCCCCCGGAAGCACCCCACAACGGAAGGGTGAGCCAACCACAAGGCCTCGGCCCCCACACGTCCCTAACATACGAATCAGACATTAGCTGAATCTTTGATTCCTATAAACAAAGGATATTCGGATTCGAGTCATCAATACTCTGGAGAATAATAACTCTCTTATCCTGATTTCCCATCCCTCTTAACATTCCACGAAAGAAGCTTAAGATCCATAAAAAAGAATTAAGGCACCCCTTTTGTTCCCACTCCCCCCAACACTCCTCTCCCCCCTTTTCCTCTCATAATTCACACTACTTTCCAACCTCTTTAATTCCTTCCTAAGCCTCTTGTCCACCCTTGAGTCGATGGGACTCAATTCCCTTCTCATTTCAATTTTTCTAAATAAACTCACAGCCTCCTCTTCAAAACCCTCATAAGAGAGTCCCAAAAAGGGCCCAAATTCCCCAACCTTATTCACCACCCATTCCGTCAACCTCTCCCCATTTCTCTCGAACACCCCCATTGAAGAGGTCGAGCCCTTATCCCTAAGCCTTTTCGGGGTAATCTCCTCCTTATACCCCTCCCTATCTAACCCAACCACCTCTTCTAAATTGGCAAAACAATCCATCATAGCTAGAGGTTCCAATTCCTCAACCAAGCCCTCCTCATCGACTGGCAAATGGTTCTCAAAAACCACCAAACAGTTATCAGCACACCACCCCCCTTACCCAAATCCCCGGTCACATTGTTACAGAAATGGATAAAGCTCTCACCCTTTCTAGGCAAAAACACCCTCCTACACAAGTCCGAAATGGGAGGTCAAGCAGGCAAGTTGAATTTGGAAAATAAATGAACAGGTTCCGAAGAACATACCTGTTGGAAAGGATCATTCACGATGATCAACGATTCTTCCTGACCACGACCACTGTGCAAAGGAGTAGCATTCCCTTTCATCCTAGGCATCCCTGTGACAAACTCCCCCCACTTCATAGCACAAATCATCAACTAGAGGGAATTCCGGTGGGAAGGCTTAGTAGGCTCCATCCTGGCCGACCCAACCGACAGAGAAGTGGCGACTCCAACACCATAAGGAACCCCCATCACGAGAGGATAGGAACTATGTAGGGCCAAATGGCACACGTCCCTCAACCATGAAAGCCCAACCAACGCTTGAGATTTAACCAACCCCCTAGGCCCAGTTGCACAATAACCCTTCGGAACCTACATAACCACGCAATTGTTTGAAGTCCCCAAGTGTCCCGCCTCCACCGTTGCTAACTCAACAGATGGATCCTTCCAATCCTCTGGCAACTCCACCTCTTCCGGTGTAATAATATTCTAATCTACCCCCAACAATCGACTAAACCCCAATGGCATCACCTATGACACCTCCACCATCTGCACCGCAACAGGCCCACCCTCAATCAGCCCATTAGATCGCATCAAATCACCCCCATTCACCTTAGAAGAGAGCCACATCTCAATTGCTGCAACCTTGTTGTCCAGGACATCCCATCTCGCCAAAACTAGCTTAAGCTCGATAGAAACATCTGAGGAGGAAAAAGGCGAAGGCATATCCTCAGACGAGTCAGGGACGAACAAAACATCCCCCTTGTCAAAAAGAGGAATCCGGGCCTGGCCCAATCTCCATAGGACCTTTGAAAATGGACCTCCAAACTTTGTTCGAATTGGAGGGGCCGACCCCTGCCTTTGACTAGTCAATCAAGTTAGACCTGACCCCAGGTTCAGACAGCCCCAAAACACCAGCCTTTGAAGGGACCGGGTCAGTAACAACACGAATTCCTTTGTCAAGGGGTGAACCCACATCACCAGCGTCCCCAAGAGCCTTGCTCCCAACCGTTGGATTGGCCAAACTACCCCCATCTACTTTATTGACCAAAAGGGCACACCCCAAGTCTTTACGAGAAGTTCCTTCTTCCTCATGCAAGATTTCCTTAATGGCATGCTTGTTGTTGTTGCAATCCTCCCTAAAAACCACTGAACTCCCACTAGAAGAAGGAAACACCTACCTACACTCCACCTCATCCCCACACCCGCCCTTACCCAACACGACAACAAAATTTAAATTTGAATCACCCCTCCCAACCACGGGAATTGAAGCAGCAACATCACGCATCATCACCCCCACAGAGAGCCAGCCACAGAATCTGATTCATCCACAAGCCAAGGAACACCCACTGGAGACAACAATCGTGAAATAGAGATATCACCTTCAATGGTGATTGCCACTAGGAAGAGACGCCCCCTATACACCACCAAAATCATTCGAGGGATGCCACACAAATCACTTGCCACCATTTCCAAGTTTTAACCATGTCCACTAGAGTTCTTCACACTTAAGGGTTTTCCAGTCTACAGACTTAAGACCCCTGCAGGTCTTCCAGATTTCCAGAAAAATCGCAATGGACCACAGATTAAGGGGAAGACCCTAGATCTTGACCCACCGTGTCTTAAACAAAGAAGCATATTATAGGGAGAAATAGTCTGGATTCCAACGGAAGAACTCGAACAAGTCATCTACCGTATCTGCCCTACCCCATTCACATAAATGCTCAACATCAATAACGGAAGGGTAGATAAGAACCATCCGGAAATCATCAAAATGAATCCATGTGAGAGAAGGCTTCACTACCAAACACTGTTCCGCACCCATAGCTATTTCCTGCGGGTCTGCCACCAAAGAACGATGGGAGCAGACCACCATCCACTTCCACACGTCCTCATTGAGGCTGGATACCTCCTCACCTATATTGATTGCCTAGTCCCTCTCTTTTGACCACCATCGGCTTAGATTTGTTAGTAGCAGAAACCACGCCCATAGAAGCCAGCAAGGGCGGGAAGGACGACATAGTGGATGCAGGACAAGGTCCAGGCACTTCCACCACCGCCCCCCCCAAAAGACCGCTGGAGAATGTAAGCCACATTGGCCCAGCCAGAGGAATTAACACCCCCAGGTAAAATTAAGGAATTTCCTCTGCCATTCCTATACACTTCCGCTATACGCATGAAATTTCCTTGCTTATTAGATCCCCCCTTTATAATCAACACCTTATTGCCATCATCCACAGACCGAATAATAACAGTAGGCTCCACCTCCCGGTAGGCCATATTCAATGTCTCGCAAACCCATTGAGCGTAGGATTTACAAATCCGGATAAACACAATGAAACCTTTACGTCTCTCCGTGATTTAAACCACCCTGGTACTGCCCTTATACTCCTCTTGGAATTCAAACGACTTATGTTCAACCACAATCGTTTGTGAAGTCACCATGACTTACACTAGAAACACTCGCCAAACCAGTCACCATTCGCCGACACTCTCACCAGTCACCATGAACTCTCTCCATTTGCCGGAACTCAAACATTTCAACATTTTCACTGCCTGATTTGGGGCAAACTGAGGTCAAATCATCAGTCAATGTAGAACATTAATGCAAGGAAGTGTTTTTTTCTTCTTTCTGCAATCCCATTTTGTTTAGGTGGATAAGTGGTTTGATGGATAATTCTCAACTGATCAAGAAAGGATGAAAAGGAGTGGGACATATACTCTCCTCCATTATCAGAATGTAGAGTCTTAATCCTTTTGTTAAACTATATCTCAACCATTTTTGAAAAGAAACAAATGTAGTGAAAACATCACCTTTTGATTTCAATAAATATACCCAAGTAACTTAGAATAATCATCAACAAAAGTAACAAAGTATTTAAACTCAGATAAAAAAACAGTAGGAGCAAGATCCCATATGTCAGAATGAATGACATTAAAAAGAGATTCACTTTTATTCAAACTAATTTGATAAGAGGTTTGACAATGTTTTGCATACTTGCAAGGTGTGTAATGAAAAACATAACTACAACAAGAAGATAATTACAGAAACAATCTTTTTAAAGTAGAAAGAAAAGAGTGGCCTAAGTGATTGTGCCATTGGGACAATTATAGGGAACTGATACTACAACAACAACAACAACAAACAACCTTATCCCAACTATTTAGGGTTGGCTACACGAATCCTGTTCCGCCATTCCGCTCTGTAGGGAACTGATACTGCTATCCTTTATTGCTGGAACGAGAAGCTACTGAACTGGTAATATTGAATGAAGGGAACATCCAAGATATATAAGCCATTGTCCTCATGCCCCCTGCCAATCGTCCTCCTTGAACCCAAGTCCTGAAAGACACAATGAGAAGGAAAGAAGGTTATACTACAATTTAGTGACTTTGTCAGATGACTCACAGATAACAGGTTTAAACTGAAATTTAGGACATGAAGAACAGAGGACAAAGGTAGGGAGGGGGTGACGGGGTACTCTTCTTGCCTGCAATAGAAGAATAAGACCCACCTGCAATGTGTACCTTATCCTTATAGAACAAATTGTATGCGAAGAAAAAAGTAAAGACGTACCAATCATGTGATCAGAAGCTCTTGAATCGATGATCCATGAGTGATCAAGGGTAGAGACTCTAGCACTGAACGCAAAGGCAGAGGTACCTGACTAAGGGGATGAGGTGGATGTGTCCAAACTAGACATGAGCGTCACAGAGCTTCAATCTCGTCACGGGAGGAGTTGGTAGCAGGATCAGAAGAAGTAGCTGGTGTAACATTAGATGAAGTAGATATCACAAAATTGGCACTTGATCGGTCACCACCAATGAAGCGAGAACTTCCACGCCCCCCATAATATGAACCACGCTAAGGAGGACGACTCTAAAACTCTTGGGGACAACCGTGTAAGTTCCAACAAGTGTCATTTGTATGTCGGAAATGGCCACAATGCTCACATTTGAGTTTATCTTTGTTATCTCTTAATCACGGGAACCTCCACCACCATCCCCACCATCTGAGAAACTACCCCTACCATATGAGAAACTTCCCCTACCACCACCCCCATGATCACGGGAACCTCCACATCCACCACGCTGAGCAGAAGAGATAAGAACTGATTTTTCTATGGAAGGAGGTGGTGGACTCAACATGGCATGCCAACAGTCCTCATTTTCTTGCACATATGAGTATTTCTCATTGAGTGATGGAAGAGGATCATTTTCAAGAATCTGTATGCAGATGCTATCATATTCAGAGTTTAGCCTTGTGAAGAAGTTAAACACTTTGCTCTCCTAAACTCCCCTTCGATATTCAATAACATCCTCTGAACCCTTGGGACGATAAGTCTTGTAATAATCAATCTCTTGCCATAGCCTTTTGAGTGTAGAATAGGCAACAATATACCTTAAGGGGTAACGGTCTAATCAATGCAAGATTCAGTTGGACGAATGGTCAAGAACACCCCACTTTGTGTTGGTTGGACCGTTTTTTGGTCTTAAATGAATGGGAAGATCTATATCCTCACTTTATGCAGGAGGCCCTCCCTAAGATCACCTCGGACCATTGGCCGATTCTTCTCACCACTTGTCGCCCTCAATATGGGTCTGACCCCTTTCGGTTTAAGAATATGTGGACCCTCCATGTATCATTCAAAGATTGTATCAAAAACATTGGTGGAATGAATGTGAAGTCTCTAGGTGGAAAGGTTTTTGTTTTATGAGGAAGCTTCAATATGTGAAAAGTAAGTTAACTATTTGGAATAAAGAAACATTTGGGCTACTCAAAGTTAATAAGTAAAGGATCTGGGAGGCTATTCAGGAGATTGATAATAGACTGTAAGAACTTAGCGCCTTGGTGGAAGAGGATGTATCTAGGAAGAAGTCCGTATTGGGGGAAATGGATATGCTTTTGTGTGAAGAAGAGCTCCATTGGAAACAAAAAGCCAAGTGTAAATGACTAAAAGAAGGGGATAATAACACTAGTTATTTCCATAAAGTGCTAATGGAAACAAAAGGAAAAGTGTGATCTTTAGGATGCTCATTAATTGTGAGGAGACTAAAGATGAGGAAAAGATTAAGGATGCAACTATTAATTTATTCGCTAGTCTTTATGCCAAGGATAGCAAAGAAAGGCCCATTGATTGATAACCTTTTCAATAGGTGTGTGGATGAGGAGGGGTTTTCTCAACTTGAAGGTCATTTTTCCGAAGACGAAGTCATGGAGGTAGTTTTTAGTATTGACAAGGACAAATCCACAAGCTCCGATGGGTTCTCTTCCCTTTTTTATCGAGAATGGTAGGAGATTGTGAAAGATGATCTTATGGAAGTTTTCAATGAATTCTATGAAAGTGGTATCATCAACAAAAGTACAAATGCAACGTTTATTGTGTTGGTTCCAAAGAAAGACGAGGTGGACTTTTCTGACTTTAAACCCATAAGTCTGGTTAGTAGTCTATACAAGATCATTGCAAAAGTTCTATCCTTAAGGTTGAGGTCTGTTATGGGGGGATTGGTTTCTCATACTAAGGGTGCTCTTGTGAAAGGAAGGAAAATAACTGACAATGTCCTTATTGCCACCGAATTGGTTGATGAGAGACATAGGCTGAAAGAAAAAGGGCTTGTGTGCAAGATTGATTTGTAAAAGGCCTATGATAGAGTGAATTGAGATTTCCTTCATTGGGCTTTGGAAAAAAAATGTTTGGGAAAGAGGTGGATTCGGTGGATTATGGGGTGTCTTGATCACCCTCATTTTTCTGTAATGATAAATGGTGTTTTGAAAGGTTTTTTCCCTTCTTCTAGAGGTATTCAACAAGGGGATTTCCTGTCCCCTTTCCTCTTTACCTTGGTTGCGGATGGGTTCAATGCTTTAATGTCAAAAGCATCGGATGTGGGGCTAATAAGGGGTTTTAAAAGTAGCCAAACAGGTCAATCGGTTTCCCACTTGCAATTTGCAAATGATATCATTTGTTTTGTGGAAGCAAGCAATGATCAAGTTGTTAACTTGAAGCTTATCTCAAGAATTTTTGAAGTATATCGGGACTCAAAGTCAATGTTGCTAAATCTAGTATGGTAGGGATTGGAGTGGAGGAGTCAACATTACAATCTTATGTAGACATTTTTGGGTGTTAGGTTCAACAATGGCCTTTTAAATATCCGGGAATGCCACTAGGTGGTAATCCTAGAGCAACTTCTTTTTGGGACCCTATAGTGGAAAGATTTAACAGAAGACTGGTGGGGTGGAAGAAGTCCTATATATCTCGGGGGGGGGGGGAGAATCACTCTGATTAAGGAAGCCCTAGCTAATGTGCCCGTTTATTATATGTTGCTTTTCAAAATGCCAAGGAAGGTGAGTAGGGATTTGGAGAAGTGCCAACGGGATTTTCTTTGGGAAGGAGGGAGGGGCAAGAAGGATCATTTAGTGAAATGGGACGATGTCTGTAGACCAAAGGAGTATGGGGGCTTAGGCCTTGGAAATCTAAATGAGAGGAACCTAGCTCTACTTGGGAAACAGTTGTGGAGATTCTTTAATGAGGGCAGTCTTTGGCAATCCCTTATTCACAAAAAGTATGGTATGGATCCTAATGGATGGATTGCTCTCATCGTCCTTCCCCTCTTATGTCCTTGATTTGGAGACAAATTATTAAAATTTATTTGTTGTTTCTTCCTCATATTCGTCTAGTGATGGGCAATGATAAGTTGATTAAATTCTGGACCGACCTCTAGTGGGAGGACAGATGCTTATCCATTGCTCAACCACGTCTGTTCATGTTGTCTTCTCAAAAAGATGTTGTTATTGCTTATGTCTTTTCCCCTTCTCTTAGTGGTCACTCCTGGAACTTAAAATTCAAAAGGGATTTACTTGATTGGGAGGTTGACCTCCTTGCTCCCTTGGTGTCTAAATTAGAAAGTGCATTCATTTCTAATTCCTATCTGGATAAGAGGGTTTGGACCCTTGAATCCTCAGGGTTATTCTCTTTTAAGTCCTTCTTCAAAGCTTTAATTCCAACCCAATGTCTTAACCTATCCTTTCTGGCTAAGAGGATATAGAACCCAAAAGCTCACCCCAGGGTGAAGGCCTTTTTGTGGTCGACAGTGCTTAATCGTATAAATACTATGGATGTTCTCCAAAAAAGGAGACCTAATATGGCCATCTCTCCTCAGTGGTGCATTTTGTGCAAGAATGATTGTGAATCCTCTACTCATTTATTCATTCACTGCAATTTTACCTTGGCTATTTGGAATTATTTCTTCTCTAGAATGGGAAAAACTCATATATGGTTGAATGATATCAAAGACTTTGTAAGTCAATGGCATGGATGGGGAAAAGGAATCTGGTTAGGGTGTTTTGAGACAATTTGATGCATGCAGTCATGTGGGAGGTGTGGAAGGAAAGGAATAAGCGGCTCTTTGAAGAGAGATGCAATCCGAAAGAGGAGGTTATTAATGGCATAGTGCGAGAGATAGGGAATTGGCTTTTAGTGCTCAAGGAATTTCAAGGTTTGTCCCCTTCTCTCTTCTTGCAGGATTGGGTTTTATCTTTAATCGGAAACCGAGAAAGAAGAATCTGTCCGGTCAAAACTTGGATTCCTCCTAAAGTGGGAGGCTTCAAAATGAACTTTGATGGAACATCCAAAGGTAACCCAGGTAAAGCTGGCTTCGGATGTGTGATTAGGGATCACAACCACAATGTGATTGAAGCTATTTGTGGGTCTTTAGGAGTGTGATGCACAACCACAATGTGATTGAAGCTATTTGTGGGTCTTTAGGAGTGTGTGATGCAGTTCAAGCTGAAGCAAATAGCCTTTTAATGGGGCTAAAAGAGATAAATTGGATGAAGTTATGGGGATGTGAGGTAGAGGGTAATTCGGCAGTGGTGGTGAGTTGGAGAAATGGTCCTAGTATGGGCTCATGGCACTTGGCTCCAATCATATATGAGATTAGAGAGCTTATGTCCTTGTATTCTATTTCTTTGTCTCATATTGATAGGAGTCAGAATGTTTTGGCTGATAAATTAGCTAATTGGGGGGCGAATTCCCAAATGTTATTTTCTGGAAATTGTATTCCTGAGGGCTGTTTGTAGGGTGGTCCCCCTTGTTGTATTTTAATTTCTTTCCTTTCCTTTATTAATAAAGTTAATTAGCCCAAAAAAAATTATAAACGGTACAATATATTAAATTTTGGTTTATGATAGTGTATGAGATTATTGTTATGAGTATGATAAAGTATGTGATTGTTTTATATTAAGGAGTAAGCTTTGATAAAAGTACGGTTCATATGTGAGAACCATTCAGAGACCCCCTCAGAGGTTTTGTATCTAAGACAGAAACCTACTCACAGGTTTTGTATGTGAGAACCATTCAGAGACCCCCTCAGAGGTCTTATATCTGAGATAGAAACCTACTCACAGGTTTTGTATGTAAGATAACCATTAGGTGTTGGAAGTCTTCAACATTATAAAAGTGTATGTTTTAAGTACATTGGAGATTGTAGATGAGTGGAATACAAGAT
>JAOXJP010028011.1:0-16964 GCA_025762735.1 Platanus orientalis
ACATTTGAGCGTATTGGTGCAAAACGTTCTCTTCCACTTCAATCCCTAACAGTATTGTTTTTGCCAAATTGATTTTTAAATGGATATTACTTCGAAAATCTCAAGTATATCGATCAAATCATTGACTTGTGATTTATCGGCCTTCAAAATACATATCGTGTCATCAGCAAACTGAAGGTGGTTTACAGAAAAACCGTTGTTTCCAATATGAAAACCTTCAATGATCCCCCTGGTTTTGGTTCTTTCCATTAGAATGTTGAGGGCATCCACTACAAGTGTAAACAAGGGGGTAGTGGGTCACCCTACCGAATTCCCTTGGATGATTCGAAAAAACCTTCGAAGTACCATTAAGATGATGGAAAAATGGGGGTAATCAAGACAACCCGAAATCCATTGAACCCATCTTCCCCCAAAACCTTTCTACTGCAACACCCATTTAATGAAATCCCAATCAACTCGATCGTATGCTTTTTCAAAGTCAAATCTTGCAAACTAGCCGGGCTCCCTTGCTTTTCTTCTTCTATCTACACATTCATTTGCAATCAAAATACCATCCAAAATCTATCACCCTTACACAAAGGCACTTTGAGTATTAAGAACAATCCCCTCCATGATTTCCTTTAGCCTTAGGGATAGGACCTTGACAATTATTTTGTGCAAACTACCAATAAGACTAATGGGCCGAAAATCCAATAGTTCCTTCACCTCATTCTTCTTTGGTAACAATACAAGAAAAGTCGCATTTGCCCCTTTGCATATGACACCATTTGAGTGGAATTCAACAAAGACCTTCATGACATCTTCTTGGATGATATCCTAGCATTCTTGGTAGAATAGCATCGAGAAACCATTGGGCCTAGGAGACTTATCTTTTTCCATACTAAACACTGCCTTCTAAACTTCTGCCACTAAGAAAGGTTTTTCCAAGTTTCTAGCTGTCTCACCATCAATTTGTGAAGAGAAGAGATTGTCAATCCCAGATTTATCCTCACCTTCTTTTTTGTATAAGCATGAGTAGAAACAAATAGCCTCGTCCTTGATTCTTCCAAAACCCATCACAGTTTGGCCTTGAATGGACAAGGAGGAAATAATGTCCTTACGTTTTCTCTCATACACCAACCAAAGGAAATATTTGGTGTTCTCATCCCCCTCTTTCAACCAGTTGCACTTGGCTCTTTGGTTCCAATGAATATCTTTCCTATGGAGGACACACTCCATTTCCCCAAGTAATTGTTTTCTCCTTTCCATGAGATGCGGAGGAAGTGATCCGGCATCCTCTAGTTCCCGATCCAGGCCTTCCACCTCTTTCCATATTATATCTGCACGTTTTTATATTGGCAGACAAGAAATTTATGAATTATAGTTTGGTTTTGTAGAGTTTTATCCCTTCTTTTGTCCCCCTTCCCATGGTGCAGCCATGTAGACTAGCTAGGGTTCATCCCTATGCTTCTTTTTATTTCTTTCTTCTTCTAGTTTCTTCTTCTATCCTCCTATCTCTTGTCTCTTCACTCCATTCCTCTTCTTCTTCTATCTCTTCTATAAAATCATTCTCTTACTTCTCTCCAAATATCTCTATTTCTTTGCTGCAAAAATTCATAATCAAAGAACCAGGTACTAAATTCAGAACCTTGCAGACTAATAAGGATCCATCAGATTTTTCAAGAACCTATTAGAGGTCAAATCGCACCATATAATGTAAGGTATTGTGAGCTTTTAGTTCATAAGATTTTAATGTTTATTTTGCATTGTCTGTTGATTCGCATGCAAAAGTAGCTGATTATATTAGTCTTGGACAGAATGGTAGGGTGTTGCAGCCCTTACTGAGGAGAGCAGCTTCCAATTGGGAGATCCCTAGTATTTTATGCTTGTTGGAGAGGCTGAATTCATGTCCTGTGTGGGATAACCATAAAGGTATCAGATTTTGGGAGCCATGTAGGATTGGTGTGTTTTCTATTAAATTGTGCTATAACTTCAATGAGACTTTGTTGCATATCGACTATCCTTGGAAAGATGTGAGGTATAAGGCCGTCCCTTTGAAAGTTCAGTTATTCCTTTGGACAGCGGTTTTGGGAAAATCTCAACTATGGATATGTTGAGGAAGAAAGGCTTCCAGCACACAAGTGGTTGTTTGTTCATCTATAAGAGTGGGGAATCTAGATCTCATATCCTTATAAATTTTCCTTTTGCATGGGAGGTGTGGTGTTGTGAAGGACTTTAGGATGACTTGGGTTCCGATTTCAGACTTTGAGAGGTGTCCTGTGTGGTTGGAGAACAGCAGCATTGAGTGCTCATGGTAGGCATCTATGTTGATTGATCCTAACTGCTGTTTGTTGGTCCTTGTGGCTAGAATATAACAGAAAAGTCATTGAAGATCATGCTGAACTTTCCTTTCATGTTTATAAAAAATCTAAGAAGAATGTTGTTTTTGGAGCCAAAAAGTGTAAAGGGTCTGATGGTATGGGAAGTGTGTCCATTTTGAGGGATTGGAACTATTTGATTGGGTTGAGTAAGTAGCAAGGTAATGCAGACAACGAAAAGGGGCTCTTGCATGTTTCACCACACAAGAGGACCAGATTCAAGATGGTGTGTTATGAGCAAGGTTCAAAATTTCGATTTTGATTGATTTTTCGCCATGATGATTTATGGAAATTTCAGGGAGATTTTGCTAGAATGTTTCGAAATATTGAAAAATTTATGAAAATTTCGGCCGGAACTGCTATGAAAATTTCAATCTATTTTGAGAATGATTACACACTCATGACTCAAAGAACTATATAAAGCATTTAATTTACGTACAAATAAATCATATAAATAAACAAATGATTACCAATCATTACACAAATGACTACCAAACATGTCAAATTGTATTATTTCTTCATCTTAAATTAGTCAATTTGTAAACAAAGTTAGACAATAGTTTTCGTAGCATATATCTAATTTATGCACACATACTAAAAAAATAAAATTCTATAAATATATGTTTCATCATTTTTAAAAAAGAAATCATTTTATAAACAAAAATTAAACAATGTTGTTATTAGAAAGGTTTTAAGTGGAATTATTATTTTTGGTCAAGAATCAACAAATAGAAAATCATAGCAAACAATAGATTTGAGATGGGTATAGCTTATGCATAATAAATCGTGTCGAATGTATTGATATTAGTGAAGCTTTGCCAAAATTTCATTCGCTAATATCAACATGGTTTCAGTGACATTTTGAAGAAATTTTGGAATTTTTGTATTCCCCTTGTATTTCATTTCACTACCCCTTGAAGTGGAGAAATTTCGACAAAATTTCGAGAAGTTTCGCTGAAATTTTGAACCTTGGTTATGAGGGTTATTTTAGTGTCTTGTAAGAGGTGGGATAATTTTGTAATAAGGCAATTTTGCCAATGGGTAGCTTTAATTTATTAGGTTTGCAAAAGCCTACTAAAGGCAACCCCCTCCCCAACGATTTACACATCAATGAATATGAATTGAATTGTTTTGACGTGGGTTGTTCCCCTTGGCCGTGGGCCCCTATCACTTATTCCCCTTTCCTGGGTAGTAGCCGTGTGGCTCCCCATCTCTCGTCTCTTCCCTCTTCTATCTCCTACGACCACCTCTTCTTTGCCCCATTATTCTCTTCTTCTTTAATCTTTTTTCATCCCTTATTCTTCATCTACTTCTTTTTTTCTATCCTCGTTTTCCTCCACTTCATATCCTACAAGTTTATAGCACTAGAAAGTGACTAGTCCACAAGTATATAAGCTGCTGTTGGGAATTTCCAGGACGGATAACAGTACCAATTGCACGTACCAAAAAGTAGCTATATGTTGGAGGGTTTTCAAGTTACCTTCTTCCTTCCATTACTCAATTGGTTTCTAACAGTCCAGGTAAAATCTCTTGCTAAATTTTCTGTTTACTGAGATTTATCTTCTTCTTTTTTTATGAATAACGAATTTTATAAAAGAAGAAAACAAGAATACAAAATTTACAAACTAGGGCAAGAACTCAGCCTGCCAAGCAAGCAAGAAGCAAACTTAGCAAAAAAAGAAAACTAACGGTCAGGAATATGATCCCCTCTAAAAATGTCCTGCTGATTAACACTCCACTAAGCAAACTTATCTGCAAGACCATTTTGAGCCATTGGAATATGAATCAAGTCCACCTTAAGCTCCTTCAAAAGATGTCGCGCCTAACAAATCAGATGTTGCATCCTCCATGACCCCTTTACCTTCCCTTACCCCCAACTAATCATCATCCTAGAGTCCCCTTCCATAGATCAACTGAAGAGATCTTTTTTTTAGGATACAAAGAGCTTCCAGCAATCCCATCATTTCTGCAAGAAGAGCATCAGCAATACCTATCAGACCCCCTTTGGCAAGGATAAAGATACCCTGCGAATCTGTCAATACACAACCATAAGCGGCTGGGCCCAGGTTGCCAAAGGAGGCATCATCAAAATTGTTCACTTTTCCCATCATAGGAGGCACCCATGCAATGGATTTATGAGGATTGGGTCTTGGAGAGGGGCATATGCACATACTCCAATCCTTTAAGAAATCATTTAACGAAAAAATTTCAAATTCTTTCTTCACTAACAACCACAAATCCACCTCACAAAGAATGGAATCAATCACCTCCCAACTCTCCCTCTTCTTATCTTGAAAGATTCTTCGGTTTCTTTCCTTCCAAATGCCCCACACAACCCCATGTAGCAAAGCTTTAAGGAACATTTTTCTATGCATCCCTCTAACACCTCCACCCCATTGACAGAAAACATCACTAATAGAATCCGACATCACAAAGCATAAGGAGAGCACACCAGGAAGTAACTCCACCCTTAAATGAAAAAGAGCAGTGAATGAAAAGATGGTTACCATTTTCTTCATTCTTTCCATAGAGACAACAAACTGAAATAGAAGATGCCATATAGGGACGCCTTCTCTGAAACATATCCATAGTATTTTGCCTACCAAGAGACCCAATCCAATTAAAAGCCTTGACCCACAGAGAAGCAGCAGAATTCCACACTTTAAAGGACAAACATGGGAGGGTGAAACGGGGGCCTTTGATAGGATAGAGAAAAAGGAGTTGGAAGAAAACAGTTCATCCGCCGAGGGACTCCAAATGCGAGAATCCCTATCAGGGCTAGAGATGTATACCAAATAGAGGTCTTAGTGAGATTGCCCACCATGAACACTTCTCACTCATACAGGTCTCGAGAAAATGTGAGATTCCAAGACAACCTAACTCATTGTAGGAAAGATGTCAAACACCAACGCATTCTTATTAGTGGCAATACAAACAAATGGGGATATGCCGAACTTATAATGGAGTTATCCCACCATAAATCCGTTCAAAATCTGATTTTTTTTCCATCTCCTAAGGCAAACCTAGTGTGGGGGTAAAAAAGAGGACTTACTTGAATAATGTGTTTCCAAAGCAAAGAATGCGAGGAAGGAAACGAGAACAGTTCCAGCCATTATCATCCATTACATAGCTACTAATAATGATGGATTGCCATAAGCTTCCCTCCTCCATTGCAAATCTCCAAAACCATTTTCCAATCAATGCGAAATTCCTCTCCTTCAGTTTACCCAACCCCAAGCCACCTTGCTCCTTAAATTTCACTACATCCTTCCATTTCACCAAATGATCCTTCTTTTAAACCTCTCCTTCCCATAGAAAATCCCTCTGGAACCTTTTAATTTTCTGCACCACCTTACAATGAACTTTGAACACAAATATGTAGTAAACTAAAATGTTAAGACAACATTGTCTTTATCAGAGTTATACAACCCACCTAAAGATATGTAGTTCTTCTTCCACGCAGCAAACTTCTTAGAGACCTTCTCCACCACCGGATCCCAAAACGCCACTACCTTGTGATTTCCTCCAGGCATTATACTCACTAGTTCCACTAATTGATCCTAGTCAGCATGGATTTCGGCCATACATGATTACTCCATATTCACTTTTAACCTAGAAAGCACTTCAAATGTACAAAGGCACAACTTCATTTTTTAATATTTTCCTTCCCAGCATTAAGGAACAAAATTGTATTGTTAGCAAATTGCAAATGGGACATCATTAAGTTATCATCACCCATAATAAAACCTTCCACCAACCCCACTTGCTCCGCCTTCTTTAAAAGTGCACATTCAATCCAGCCACCACCAAGGAAAAAAGAAAGGGGGAAAGCGAATCACCCTATTGTAATCCTCAAGAGGACTTGAAAAAGCCTTTAGAAGTGTCATTCACCAAAATCAAAAAATATGAGTTCTCCACACAACCTTCCATCCATCTAATCCATTATTCCCCCAAAACCTTTTCCTCTCATCACCCAAAAAATAAACCCCTAATCAACTCTATCATAAGCTTTTTCCATGTTAAGTTTGCAAACCACACCTTTCGATCTAGATATCGAGACATTCATTAGCAATCAAAATGTTATCAGTAATCTGATGACCCTTAATGATGGCACTTTTGGTCACTGCAACCACCAACCCCATAACCAAGTGCAATCTCAGGGATAACACCTTAGAAATGATCTTATACAAGCTAGTCACCAGGCTAATAGAACAAAATTCTCCCAACTCCTTTGCCCTCTCCTTCAGGATTAACACAATAAAGGAAGAGCACATAGCTTTGTTTATAGCACCCCTTTTATAAAATTTCCCTAGCACTTCCCTAAAGTCTTCTTTAATAATTGCCCAGCATTCTTGATAAAAAAGCATCATGAAACCATCAGGGCTTGGAGCTTTTGCCCCATCCATCCCAAATACAACTTCCTTCACCTCCTTCCCCCAAAAGGTTTTTTAAGCCTTTCAACCATCTCGGAAGATAAATTATTATCAAAGAGATTATCAACAACTGGCCTCCAAAGATTATCTTTATTATAAAGATTAGAATAAAAGCGAATGGCCTCATTAGCAATATCCTTAAAATTTGTCACTTCTTCTCCATCAACCCTTACACTTGAGATTCATTTTTTCCTTTTCCTCCCTACCTTATGGAAAAACCTCGTGTTGCCATCCCCTTCTTTTAACCACTTGCAGTTAGCCTTTTGATGCTAGAAAATTTCCTCTGCCTTAACAACCTACTCAAACTCCCCCAGGGCCTCTCTTCTTCTAACCACCAACTCTTTTGTTCTTCTCTCCTCATCCTCCATCAAACAATCAATACTTTGAAGTTCCGTCCATAAACTATTTTTGTTTTCACTCAGCTGTCCGAATGTGCTCTTATTCCAATCTTTGAGTTTCTTTTTGATATATCCCAATTTCTTCATAAAGCAAAAACCTCTCAACCTCCCACCTCACACTCCTTCCACCAATTGCCGACTGACTCTTTGAAAGAAGGGTGCGTTACCCACATGTTTTCAAACCGGAATGGCTTCAGACCAAAACTTCTCATCAAAGTCCGCAATATCACAGGTCAATGATTAGTCAACTTCGGCAAAGCTTCTTGAAAATAGTGAGGATAAAAGTCTTCCCAATCACCCAAAACCAAGAATCTATCCAATCTGCTTAGCACTAGGAATTTCTGTCCATTAGTCCATGTATATTTGGCATTAGACAGAGGACTATCTCAAAGATTCGCAAATCTAACAAAATCATAGAAATCTCTCATGTTCCTCGTAATTCTACCACCCATATTCTTCTCATGGACGAATCTAATCACATTAAAATCCCCCCCAATCACCGAAGGGTCTTGCCATCTAGCTTTCAACTTCTTTAACTTCTTCCAAAATTCTTCCCTATTCATAGTAGAAGACGGGCCATAAACTCCTGTTAACACTCAATCGAACCCTTACGCCAAGTCTTTAAAAATAATTAAAATAGAGAAATTCCCTCTGATATTCCCTCTTCCCTGCAAACAGTTGTAGGATTCTAAGAAGAAAGAATTCCCCCTGCAGTACTAATAGCCGGAATAGCACACCATTTAGAAAGATCAGACCCCATTGTCCACTTCACAATCCTAGTAGAGAGGACTTCCTTCTTAGTCTCTTGAATCACCACAATATCAGGGAAGCTTTTCAAATAATCGCTTACATAAGCCTCCATATTTAAACCCACCTAACCCTCTAACATTCCAAGACATAAGCTTCATATCTTTACATTTGATGAACACCCCTTTCCCGATCTCCTTGCCTTGTCTACAACTTCACCCCCAATTCCATCATTCATATCCCAAGCCAACTTCTTTAGTTCCCTCTCCCCTCTCAAAACTTTCGTTCCATGATGTTCCTTTCTTTCTTTAGGAGTAAGGAAATTTGACAATTTCACTAAGTTCCCATCACAATCACTTACTGTGAATCCCATCCTATCAATCATCTGGCCAACATCCTCCTCACTACAATCATCCTCCTCCTGCATAGACCTTCTATTGCTACTACATCCATCCTCCAACCCAAAATTTTCCTAATCGCCCAATTCATCCCTAGTTTTCTCCCCTCCGTCCGGCTTATGGAAATTCATCATATCAACAGACTAAGGAACAATGGTTTGGCCGGAACCTGTCTAACAAGGAACACTAGCCAAAGATAATTGGTTAGCCAAAAGAGTATTTAAATCAACTAACTTATAGGGATAATTTAATAGATGTTGAGCTAATGACGATGCATTCGAATTCTGCTCCACCTCTACAGACCCTTTTCCTTTGAATCACAACCAGAAGCAAGACATTCAAATGATGAGTAGTCAACCAACGAAGCCTCTACAATTACCATGCTTTACAAATGGAATACACCTTGCTTATCCCCATCATCATTGTCCTCCTCTTATGGCACGTACTCGTCATCAGAATCATTTGGCAATTTCAATACGTTATTCTACCACCTAGATTCTATCTCAAACGCCGAATAGGGGTGGCAATGTTTGACACGACCTGTGAACCCAACATGAAATAAGCTGGTTAGGGTTGATAGTAAACGGGTTCGGGTCAAAATGGGTCAACCCGCTTTGACACGATTGATAAATGGGTCCGGTTCGAGTTAACCATGTAGTCATAAACCCTTAACTTGAGATGATACGAATTTGACCCACCAACATGAATTACCACATAACCCACGAACACAACTCGAAATATGCGGGTTAGGGTCTACTATAAATTTGTTTCGGGTCAAAGCGGGTCGACCTGCTTTGACACAATTAATAAATGGGTTGGGTTCGGGTTGAGCCATATGACCGTATAACCTTCTCTCGACACAACACAAACCCGACCCGCCAACACGAATTGCCACCCCTAGCGCCAAATGCCTGCTATTCGGAGTAGTGAATAGAACCCCTTCAACGTAGGGAGGGGTTGCCTCAGAATCCTTCCATTCATCTTCTGTCCCAGACTCATCGCAATCTCGATGACACCTACAACCAGTCGAGCGCAAGGTCAAAACAGCTCCTGCATTCGCTGGACCCCATTCATTATATTCCCCTCCAAATTTCAACCCCCCATGGACAGATTGGAAGCTCCTAGACAACCACCTCTCACCAAGATAGTCTTTCTTCTCACACTAGGAAGATGCAGCTATTGGTGATCTATTAGAGTTATTTAGTCACATGATGATCCCATGCTTCATTAAATAGCTTATTGATCTCCCTCCGGACCAGGCTTTGAGGTTCTCCTCTTTTTCTATTTTCTCTTTTTCTTTTAGGGGTTTTATCCCCTAAGGATCCCATATAAAATCCCCCAAACTCCACTTTGAATCCCTTGTGGATCGAAGAGTTCCTTCTCAAGATTCCCTACTGGTTTATGGAAAACCTCCATTATAGAACCTTCAAAATTCTGAAATTTTAAGATTTCACATATCAAATCTTATTGGAAATCAATGAAATTTTAACCATAGACCACTAATAGATGTTAGAATATACCTTAAATTTTTCAAGATTTTCTTATCCGCCAGTAGGGATATTTTGGTATTTTCAAAATTCTGCCCAGAAATTCCAGAATTGCCCTTCTAGGTTTCTTTTCCCTCTTTTCTTATCTAAACTCTTCCAATTCCCTCTTCTTGATTCTACTCTTCAATTCTTAGTTTTTCCTCAAATTTTGGCTATTTGGGTGTATTTAAACTCTTATCTAAACTCTTCAAATTTCTTCAATTCTCAAAGTTCAATTCTTGTGGTTTACCTTTGTTCTTGCTTGATGCAGTACAAAGGGGAAGATACCAAAAATTGATGTAGAATAATTTTTCAAAGCCTCAAATAATTTAAATAATGGATGCGAAAGCAAAGAAATCAATAATATAGTTTAGAAACAAACAAATAGCCACAAAATTTAAAAATCAGAAAATAAAATCATAGAAAGAAGATAAGGAGGATTTATAATAGAAAAATAGGAGAAAATAGAAGAAAATAGCCCAAAAGGGTATTTTTATAATTTTGGAGAAAAAATCCAAATATTAACAAAATGCCCTTCTAACGTGTCAGAAAATTCTGAAAATTTTATGGTCGTTTCTGATGTGTGGCAAGGTTCTACAATTAAAATTTCATGAAATTCCGATAAGATTTGACGGGTTAAATCAAAGAATTTCAGGAAAAAAAAAAAGAAAAAAAAGTAAAGATTCTTCAATAGGAACACCAAAATCTTCAAAAACTTGTTTATTCTTCACTATTAAATTATGGGGGAGGGGTTGCCTTTAAAATAGGTTTACAACCTTAAGCAATTGAAAACTTGCCAAAATTAAAAACTTCCTAAAATCCATTTGCTAGCCAAGTTTTTTTAACATGCAACTTTCTAAAAACTTATTTTCCTAAAAATTCAAACTTAAGACTTTCTAAAAAACACCATTCTCGTTTTTAGTAACCACCCCTTAGTAATTTGGTCATAATTTTCCCAAATCACATCGGATTTGCGTAATCTTGGTCTCATTAGAAAGGTAACTGAATAACCTATTTAATTACACCAAAATCAAGCGAAAAAGTTAAGTTTTGGCTATAGAAAAATTGGGTCAAAAGTAAAAAACGGGATTACAACTAAAAACCCAAAAAATCTAAACTAACCATGACACTATTGGCCTTATTACAAAAATAACTCACCCCTTAAATAATTAAAACAACCCATACATAACACAAGACTTGAACCTTGCTCTCTTATGTGGTGGCACATATATCAGTCACATGATGTTGTCCACATCAATAATGGAGGTATCCAGGCCTTTAGAGCACCTAAGTCCTCGAGGCACATGGACTCCCTGTCTCTCCCACAGACTGTGTAAATCAGGTTTTTTACGCCCAGGCAAGTGTTCCCAAGGGGGTGCATTTCAAACTCAGGACTTCCGCTTTCTGAGGCATGATCTTGGCCAACTGCGCTACCCCTTGGCCTACCCACCAAATTGACAATTTCAAGAGTAGGAAAACAAGAAGAAAAGATAACTTTGATTTATTTCACCCTCCTGTGTAGTGGAACACAGGATTGGACAAGATGTGGATAACTGGTTGATTATCACTTGTGATACCCAGATCCTTCAAATCCTATAACTGTTTGGACCAGAGGTACGGTCATGAAAGTTGTGTGGGATAACGTTCAGACCCACCTGAATGTCTGATATCGATGATATTTGCAATTACGATAAGGAATAGTGTTATCATGAAATTAAGCTTAATATTGTATGGGTTCTATAAAATCACATCCCTAAGTCTTCTGGATCAAGCAGATCTGACACCTAGACTATTAGCCACTATGGTAACAACAATAAGTGACAAGAAAAAATCTAATCACATGAGAAACAACCATATAAATAACTCCAGAATTGAACTTTACACCTTGATATGATTCTTGCCTTTCCAAGCCATTAATTTCAACAAAGGTCATTCTACTTCATAGGGGGCAGCATCTAAGAAGGAAAAACACCAAGGTGGTCACTGACAACATGTAGGATCCCCCCCCCCTTTCAAAGATTATCTAAGGTACAAGGATTCTCAAAACATCTGCACAAGGAGTCAAAGGATCCTGGATGAATTTACCATAAGGAAGGCACATCTCAAAATGGTCATATAAATAACTTTCTGTTAGCCTTTCATCCACTTCCACTATCACCTAAAAGTTTCCCTTATCCAATCTTAGAACAATGACTGCACTATAGATTGATGGGCTTTGTCTACAAGCTAGACCCTTGATGAAGGTAAGTCAAATATTTACATTAGAAGATATGCTCTTATAATCAACAGAAATCTGTTAGAAAAATGTATTTAAGAGGCCCAATATCCTATATGTTGAAAGCTTTAGTGCTTTAAGTTATTTATAGACCATATTTTTCCCAGCATGGACAATGTCAATCACAGACACATTGAGACAGTAACCTCCTTTTTTCTTCTTTTTGACTATTAATGGGGGCTGACTTGCAAGCATTACTCTTCTACTTAGGATGGACCAATGACCTCAACAATTAATTCAATACATTGAACCTTTATTACTAATCACTGCCCTAAACTTGATGCACACCAAAAAATAATCTGAAAGCAACAAAAATTGTGGGAAGCTAGCTATACTCAAGGCAAAACATCACTGCACGGATGTTAATCATGAGCAACATAACCTTCAGATGATTTCTAGACCATTCATTGACCGCTAGTTATTATTAACCGGTGGGGGAGGAGGAGGAGAATTCCATAATACACACAGAAACTACAAAACCTAAGGTTTGTTCCAAAGCTTCCTTTCAATATAGTTTGTATTCAAGAAAAGTGGAACCACAATTAAGACAAAATTTCCCTAACGTGATAATAAAAATGGGATTTTTTTTTATATGATAACATGTTTAAGTTTGAAGAAGAAGAAAATTAGTAGTTTGCGAGTCACCACTGGCCTTATGCTTACTCCATTCACAATTAGTAAACCATCATTTTCCATTCATAGATAAAATCATGGTGACAGTATCTCATTGGGCTCTTGCTCATTAAGAATTCAAGGGGCTTGCGGCATTGAGAAGCTAGAGATAGGGAGTGTGGCGGCAAGGTCTCCTCTCTCTTTTGACATCAATATATATATATAAGGAAGATTAAACTTAATTTCAATGGATGTTCTCTTAGCAACCAGGGTCCCTTGGGTATCAATGATTTTTGTAGGGGTTGAAAAGGTAGAACAATTTATGTATTTTTGAGTCTGCTCGGTGTTAGTGACTTAAACAAATCTGAAGTGTTAGGTCTGGTCCAAGGGTTGAGAACAGCCAAAAGCCTAAACTTACATAATCTTGTGGTGGAAACAGACTATTGCAATGTTATGTTGATGGGGATCCAATAATTAAAAGAGGGATTTCGAGTCTTTCTCATGTGATTGAGGAAATTCACATCTTGACTTTCTCAAGAGTTGACGATTATGTCAGAAAATATTGTGTACATAAATATGCATACACAACATGCATATAAAACATTTTCTTTTTCCATTTTCCGGTTAATCAAGTGGACCAGAAAGCCCGGTTCCCAGGATTGCCCGTTGGGATGACCATATCAATCCAGGTTTAAAGACAATGTGTAATTGAGGTTATCAGTAATATAAAAGACATTGCAGAAAAAAAAAAAAAAAAAAAAAAATCCAACCTTCATCTTTAATGGTTCAGATGAATCTCTTGGCGTGTGGCTCTCATCTTCCAAACTGGATCGCACATTAAGCCCAACTGTCTTCAAGTTGACTGCCATTTTAACAAAAGAACACGTATAAAAAGCATCACCCAGATACCAGAATGAACGCCATAACATAATTGATGAAATGATGAAGTGCATCAGAGAAAAATCAATTTTTTTTCCATGTAATGGTTGATGTAATAATCAAGGCCTGGTCATTATAATGTATTACATACAATTTTGAAAAAGGGTCTTGCGCATGGATTGGTATTTAAATATAGAAGCCCCACCAGAAACGGATTTACTGAGAGTCCCAAAAGAAGTTCAATTAAGTCACCAGATACAGTAAAACATGCATCAGTAGTCCACAAACTAGCAAAACTCAACTTTTCTTGAACTGGGTTTTAGCAGGACAAAGTAATTTTCGAGAATACATGAGTACTGAAAATCTTCGACACAGAACAACCAGGGAAGAGAGAAGACAATAACCCAAATTGCTTCTTCAATTAAAAGATGTAGAATTCTAACAAGAGGGAAGAGGGGAAAGAATGAAAAAGAAGACCAACTTACAGTTCTTTGGGGCGTGGCTCCTGGTGAGAGCAAGGCTTGGAACCGTTGAAGGCTGGGGAGGAGAGAGATGGGAAGTTATTCCCATTTCTCAAGTGTCTGTGTCTTGTTCAGCCCTCGTGTTCTTGCTCTCAATATGGATCACATACGAACTATCGAGGTTAGAGAAGAAGATAATCCCCGTTGCAAGGATTCGTGTGTGTCCCACCAATCTTATTGGTTCCTTCTGTGGGATGGGAAGAGACTTGATATTCTCGAGAGCAGCTTGGGTCCTCCACACGTCTAAAGCATCTATAGTTTGCCACGTACCTTATGTATGAATCTCAAGTGTAAAGCATCAGGACAGAGGGGAAATCAGCGACAGTTCGAAATCCTTCTACAGTTCAAACGGGCCTCTCACAGTCACAGCCAGATCATGTTTCCATCTAGCGTCCAATTGAGCTTGTTTAGTTAAGTAGTAGCCGAATTGTATTAGGCTTAATAGCTTTTTTTTTTTTGTTGGTAACGAAGTAGTTATAATATGAAAATTACTGATTCATACATAGGGTTGATTCTTGTTAAGGCTGTCAATTGGGCTGGGCTGACCCAAAGCCCCACATGTCTGGCCCGAAAAATAATCGGGTAGGGCTGGGACTGAATTCTATTTGCATGTTGTAAGCAAATATGATCAAAAGCTTTAAAAAGGTCCTTGCACTCCTGAATGCAATTCCTTATTTCATTTGGGAATTCCTTCAGCAGTTCCTTCATAGCTTCGATAACTACCTTTGAATCACCATCTACCATGAGCTTCTTGAAATGGTTGTGTGTAGTCTTAGTAGAGCCGCCTCACTTTCTGCCATAAATGGTGAGTATATGCTCATTTGTTTAGCATATACATTGAGAGAGTCTCTCATCAAGTTACTCACAACTATTCCCATGCTTGTCTTCTGCTTCGTTGTAGATAAGGCTTCCATCAAAATTTATTTTCAAGAAGTCGTCCTTTGGAGGTGTCCATAACATATCTTCATTCTTTTCCTTTTCCTGGAGTATAGTCAGGTTCTCCAAGTCCTTTATTAGTCTGCATGCACTGATCAATAATGAGTTTATATCTCATGGTTTACCATTGAAAATGATATCATTTTTATGTTTCCATATAATCCAATTGTAGACAGAAATGCATTCACATAGTCATTTTGTTTTCCTTAGGGTTGTCAATCGGGCTAGCTGAGCTGGGCTGAAGTCTGCCCAAACTTAGCCGGAAATGTTTTACTCGAGCCCGAACTTGGCCCAAATAAAACTTTGGGCCTAAAAGTTGAGCCTAAACTCCGCCCATTTTAAAAACAATGGGCTTTGAGCTAGCTGACACATTAGCACCAAAAAAGTGACATACACTTTTTATGTTTTTCACTTTTTTGCACTAATGTGTCAGCCTTGATGTCATTCCAACTTTAGGCCCAGATGAGTTTGGGCTGCCCGAATAAAACCCTTTTATTAATTTTTAGGTTGATTTTGGGCCCACAATTTCCCCTAAATGCATATTATATGAGTTTTTTTTTCAACAATTGACACTTGAACTATTTGATGAAAGTAAATTTGTTAAAAATATATGGATCCAAAAAATTATTATTTGCTAACTAGTTCAGGTCATGCTGGGTCTCAGGTTGAAATTGAGTCTGCCCCAACCTGGCCCAAACTTAGCTTAGCCCAAAATTATGTTGGCCTAGCCCGATTATTTTTTTGGCCGGACATGTCAAGTTTCAGGTCAACTTAGCCCAATTGACAACCTTACTTTTCCTATTTATTATTCCATTCACTAAGAACCAAGTTTTAAACCAGTTTTTAAAATTATTTTCATTATAATTAGTTGTTCTTATTGATAATGGAGAAGTATACCAAACTTGTACTACCCTAGGACATGTTACTAAATAATGTAAAATTGATTCATTTTGTTCATTGCATACTGAACATTTTGGATCTATATTAATGTTCCTTTTAAGTAAGATAATTCTTCATTTCATGCCTTCCAAATGAAGTGTTTTATCTTTGGTAGTATATACAGTTGTCATAGATTTCTCCAAGGGTAGTTTCTTGGTAAGTTATCAATTTGAGTTCCATTAATTCTCCTTATTGGGTCTATATGATTATTATCCATATTGGTTGTTATTTTCATTTTAGTGTTTTTCATTTACTTCTATGTTATTTTGTGTATGTTCCTCTTCTGTCACTTTCACATAGTATCCAGATTTTACTGTCTATTTTATTTTCTTATAATAATGTCATACTAGTCTATCTTCTTGATCTCTCTAGCTGATGAATATTTTTTTGATTTCATTTAATTCCTCTTCCGTTATTACGTCTTTTAGTAGATCTTCATTCCAAACTCTGTCTTGGTAATTTATTACATCTTTTACTCTTTCTATTTGGTTGTTTGTTGGTTTATTATTCTTAATTTTCATTCCATCAAGTGTTGGTATCCATTTGTCCTCCCAAAATTTTATTTTTTCACTGTTTTCTACTTTCCGTTTTATTCATTTTTTCAATAAGTATCTTCCTTTTATTATGTTTTTTCATAGCCAAAAACTATTGTTATAGCATTTAACCTCCATAAAAGTTTTGTTTAAGAAGTATAGTTTCTTTAGGAATTTTACTCATAGGTTGACTAGATTCGTTATGATTCTCCAAGCTTGTTTTACTAATAATGTTTTATTATAGCTATGTAAGTCCCTGAAGCTTAGCTCTCCATCATTCTTATTTTTTTTAATGTTTTCCAATTGACCCAATTTATTTTGTCCTCATTTTCTTTTTGACCCTACCAAAATTCTCTTTATATATATATATATATATATATATATATATATATATATATATATATATATTA
>JAOXJP010028022.1:0-16963 GCA_025762735.1 Platanus orientalis
CACCCTTCATGAGTCCTAAAAATACTCTGCAACCCATCTTTACACCACCTCCAACTCAATCATTCTTGTCCAACCTTCCTATGACCTTACAACCTTTGCCAACACCTTCTTACCAACCACAAAGAGCCCAGCAACCACTACTGTTAAACCAACACTTATATGACATGTATCCAGAATCTTACCATCATGTTATCAAACCCCGCTATGCTACCACACCTATTCCTCACCCTGAACCAGAACTCCCTAAACCAAGGCCAAGACCAAAATTGTTGCTTGACCCACTAGACCCCACTGTAGGAGCTTCCTCTAAACCAGATATGATTCCTATAGACATTTCCGAAACTCCTAATCCCATATCATCTTTTTCTAAAAAACTTTTCCATCACACCCCCCATACCAGAACTCAATGCAGTATGTGAATCGGATTTTTCTAAATCTAATCTTTCCCTTGACCTGCCCATGCATGGCCCAATGGAAGAAGAACCCTAGATTGATGATCCCATAGAACCACCTCCTCCCAACCAACCCAACATCACCCCAACACAATAGAGAAGAGTTATTCATGATACTGTAGACCATAAAACTCTTTTCTCAATTGATGATGTTCCTTCATCCCAATGGCGAGATCAATTTCTTCAAATGATTGCATGGATAGATGCAGAAATGCAAGTACCAGATGCCCAGCTTCGTCCCACCTTAGTCAAATTTTCTTCCCGACTTAGTAGACAACTCAGAGAATGGTGGATTAATCTTGGTGAATACCGACAGTTGCAAGTCCTTCAAGCTTCCTTTATTGAAAGCTTTGCCCTCATCCTTCACAATGAATTCCTTGGAGCAGTTACCCATCAGACGGCAATAGCCAGAGAGGAATACCTTAGTATGAAGTGCTGTTCTTACAAGCGCAAAGATTTGGAAAGACAGTACAATGATATGTCAAAAAGATTTTACCTTCTTGGAGGAATGGATGACCCAAACCTCAAACAGGCCTTTTTGAATTCTCTTCCAGAACCACTTGGAAATTAAGCTTACAAGCTTCTTGAAACAAAAGGTATTGGCCTCCAAAATGCATCTCTTGGTGAGATATACCAGAATGCTCTCTTGGCATTAGAAAAGCTATGCAACCATAAAATTTTTTTCAGTACAATTGAAGAAATAGGGAAAAAATTTGGGACTGCATGTAAAAGGACTGATCTATCCATCAAATGCAAAGACAAGAAAAGCTGTGTCTTCCCTTCCAGCAAGAAAAAACATTTCAAGAAAAGATTTGATTCTTTCCCGACATTCTATCCCAAAAAATTTAAGAAAAGGAAATGGAAATTTCTATCCAAAAAGAAATTCCAGGGAAAAACTAGTACAAGATGCTTTATCTGCAATCAAAAGGAGCATTTTGCCAAAGCTTGCCCTCGAAAAAGGAAAAAAGGAGCAGTTTTTCCACCAACTCGTCCAACATGCAGATTTGTCAGATTTTTCTGACGTTGAATCCGTTTTCTCCCTTACTGAAGAGCAAACCCAATAGTCTCTGTTTGCTATTCAGGTCTCTGACAGCAATATTGACTTCTCTAGCTCAGATGATGAGCAGTATGCAACTCATGGAATTAACGGTATTTTTTCCACTTATGGTCCTTCCTTCCACCACTAACCTGTCCCAGCAGCCCCAGTCTCCATACGTCTTTCCAAGTATGCCAAACCCTTCACTGTAATTGTCTTCTTTGGTATTGGAGCTGCCACTTCCATTATAAATCTCAGGCTTCTTCCTCCCTCCCACTGAAAACCTTTTTCCCAACAATTTTGAGCAGCCAATGACGCTCATTTTGAAATAGATAAGATCAACAAACCTATTCTCATCCAGTTATTTCCTACCCTTGCAATTCAACACCAAGTTCTTGGATCTTCCCTCTCCAAAAAAGATTTGGTAATTGGCTTTGATATCATCCATACCATTCCCCACCTACGATGGGCCTCCGAAGGACTAATAAAAAAGGGGCGGCCTAGTGCACGAGGTTCCCGCTAACACGGGGTCTGGGGAGGGCAAGATGTACGCAGCCTTACCCCCATTTCTGGAGAGGTTGTTTCCATGACTTGAACCCGCGCCACTAGGGACGCTAACGGTAAGCCTTACCGTTGGGCCAAGCCTTATCGTGTGAGTTATGGATCTTAAAATATTTTCTTGGAATATTCGTGGAATAGGGAACAAAGATAAAAGAATGGCTATCAATCATGTTATTCGGGGTACTAAGCCAGATATTTTATGTTCGCAAGAGTCTAAAATCCAAAACATGTCTATTTCGTTGGTGGAAGAGATTTGGGGAGCTAGGATTTCTGCGTGGTTGGCCCTCCCAGCCATGAGGGCTTCTGGGGGGATTCTACTTATCTGGGAGGATACCAAGGTGGAGGTTCTTGATTGTGAGATTGGGGCGTATTCGGTGTCTATCAAGTTAGATTGAGGGGTAGTGTGGAGGAGTGGGTGTTTGTGGGGGTGTATGGCCCTTCCAGGAAATGTGAGGTTGAAGAGTTTCTTGTGGAGTTGGATGATTGCAAAGGTCGTTGGGATTTGCCATGGTGCATTGGAGGGGATTTTAATCTGGTTAGATTCCCTAGGGAACGAAATGGTGTTGGGTGGTGGGACTCTAACATGGTTAAATTTAGCGAATTTATTGAGAGATGGAATCTGATTGATGGCCCTCTCAAGGGAGCGAGATTCACATGGTCTAATTTTCAGGACAGAGCTGCTTTAAGTAGGCTGGATCGTTTCCTTTATTGTACCGAGTGGGACGATCTTTTTCCTTCCCGTTCCCAAACGGCTTTACCTAGAAATATTTCGGATCACGCCCCTATTGTTTTGGAGTTTATTTAGTCTTTTGGGGGTCCTCGTCCCTTTAAGTTTGAGGAGATGTGGTTTTTGGAATCGGACTTGTGGATGTAGTGTCTTGTGAATGGAATCAAGTGGAATATTCAGGGAATCCGAGTAGAATTTTTGCCTTAAAATTGAAAGTTCTCAAAAAGCGGCTCATTGGTTGGAAGAGTATGTCGGGGGAGTCTTTTAAGATTAAGTTGGATATGTGTAGCAAGAGGATCTTTGAGTTGGATAGGATGAAAGAAGAGAGAGGTCTGTCTATTTTGGAAATTGTTGAGCGAAATTCGGTCAGAAAAGATTTTTTGTTGTGGGCCGTTAAGGAGGAAATGTTTTGGAGACAACGTTCTAGGATAAGATGGTTGAAGGAGGGTGATAGGAATACTAACTTTTTCCATAAAATGGCCTCTTCTCAAGATCAAAGGAAAATTAGGGGGGAGGTGGAAGAGTATTATAAAAAGTTGTACTTAGAAGACCACCATTGTAGACCTTTGTTAGATGGCATGGAATTTAAGAGGATTTCTGTGGGGGGAGAAGTCCCTGTTGGAAAGGAGGTTTTTTGAGGAGGAAGTTTGGAGGGTGGTGGCTGGCATGAAAGGGGATAAAGCATCGGGTCCAGATGGATTTACTATTTCTTTTTTCCAAAAATGTTGGGATATTATCAAGGCGATTTGTTGAAAGTGTTTGTGGAGTTTTATTTGTTGGAAGAGTTTTATGATCACCTAAACAACACTTTCATTACTCTCATCCCTAAGAAGCATAATGCTAGGAGTTTGAAGGACTATCGTCCCATTAGCCTCTTGAGTAGTGTCTATAAGATCATAGCTAAGGTTTTGACTTCAAGATTGACTCAGGTGATGGATAGCATTATCTCTAAACCTCAAAGCGCTTTTATTCAAGGCAGACAAATTTTAGATAGTGTCCTTATTGCTAATGAGTGTATTGAGGATAGAAGGGGTTCAGGGAGAAATGGGCTTATTTGTAAGTTGGATTTGGAAAAGGCTTATGACCACGTAAATTAGAACTTTTTGGACTATGTGTTGGTCAAGATGAGCTTTGGAGTCAAGTAGAGAAGTTGGATGTTCTATTGCATGAGATTTGTTAAATTTTCAATTATGGTGAATGGCAGCCCTGCGGGTTTCTTCAATAGTTCAAGGGGCCTTAGGTAGGGTGATCCCCTCTCCCCGCTTCTGTTTTTATTGATTTCTGAGGTTTTGAGTAAAATGATTAGTAAAGTCGAAGGGGTATTTATTTAGGGTTTTGGAGTGGGTCAGGGAGATTGTTGGGTCTCTCATCTGCAGTTTGCGGACGATACTATGATTTTATGCGAGACAGATGCTAGACAACTAGGTTTTCTTAGGTGTTTGCTCCGGTGTTTTGAAGCAATATCCGGTTTGAAGATTAATATAGTCAAAAGTGAGTTGTTTGGGGTGGGTGAGATTCTGAATATGGTTGACCTGGCCTGGATTTTGGGTTGCAAAATTGGTTCTTTACCTTCAGTCTATCTTGGCTTACCATTGGGTGCAGAATTCAAATCGAAAAGGGTCTGGAAGCCGGTTATTACTAGGATCGCCTATCGCCTTGAGGCCTGGAAAGCCTCTCTTATCCAAAAGGGGTAGGTTGACCCTTTTAAATCTACTTTGGCTTTGATCCCTAACCACTTTTTGTCTCTCTTCACCATCCCGGCGTCAATGGCTAATAGAATTGAGTCTAAGTTTCGTAATTTTCTTTGGAACGACTTGGACAGCCATCACCGATATCACCTTGTGGATTGGAAGTCAATTTGTAATAAAGTCTCTAAGAAGTCATAATAAAGTCTTGTTGGCGAAGTGGCTTTGGAGATTTGGGGTTGAGAGAGAAAGCTTGTGGCATACGGTAGTAGTGGCTAGATTTGGGTTGAGATCGATTTAGGAGAGTAAGAGAGTGAAGGGGAGACATGGGTATGGAATTTGGAAATCCATCCGAAGGGAGAGACACGGTTTTTGGAGGTTTATCCGGTTTAATCTTAGATCTGGGAATGATATTAGTTTTTGGGAGGATAAGTGGATTGGGGAGGCTCTGCTTAAGGAATCCTTTAGGAGGCTCTATTCCATTGCGCTGGATCCGCTGGGGAGGGTAGCAGATACTTTTGATGCAGTGGATAATGTCTGGACTCCGAGATTGCGTAGAAATCTTAATGATTGGGAGTTTGAGGAGATGGTGGGCCTTCTCAGGGCTCTCGAGGGCAATACACCAGATTCTTCTAATGGTGATGGTTGGGAGTGGGTTCTTTCCAAGAGGGGGGTGTTTTCTTCTAAATCTTTTTATTTATAGCAATTTGATTATAGGTCTATCTCGTTTCCTCACAAAAGAATTTGGAATCCGGGCATCCCTTTAAAAGTTTCTTTCTTCATGTGGAACACGTACTTCGATAAAATTCTAACTTTGGATAATTTGCAAAGTAGAGGCTGGAACTTGGCTAACAGATGTATCCTTTGTTTAAAAGAGGAGGAATCAGTAGATCACCTGTTTGTGCATTGTGACATAGCAACCATGGCTTGGGGCTTCTTTCTCTCTATCCTGAAGATTCGTTGGTCTTTTCCCTACCACTTCCAAGAGTTGATCTCAGGTTGGTTTATTTCTGACATGGAGGGTTTACCTTCTACCATGTGGGGGTTCCTGCCTGGGGCTATTTGCAGGGGTCTATAGAAAGAAAGGAACAACAGAATCTTTGACAGTAAGATTTGTTCCAAGGAGAAGCTGTTTTTGTCTATCCATCGTACTCTTTTTGATTGGTGTTCGATTCAGGTGGACTTCAGTGATGATGAGTGGGATTCCATATGGCATGAGATGACATAGCCTTTATTTCTTTGTTGTTGTTGTTGTTGTTTCTTTCTGTTGGTCTTTGCTGTTTGGGTTGTTTGTCCTGGGCGGGTCACCTTCGGGGTGATGGCCTCGTGTTGGTTGTGGTTTCTTTTTCTCTTTCTAATAAAGCTCATATGTTTATCCTTCAAAAAAAAAATATTTCATCCATATCTACTCCCAACAAAATAATCACCACAAAAGATAAAACTGAAAACGCAATTCAGAAAACTGTAGAAGGAGCGCAACAATCAATTAATTTGCAAAATCTCCATGCTAGATAACAAAGAGGGGATTTTTTTTTTTTTTTTGAAAGGTGGCAATTCTCATATCAAATTAAATGAAAACATATCAAAATAAATGAAACAAAAGCACATAATTGACTTGGAAAAGTGAACCTAAAAAAAAAGGAAAATAAGAAACAATGACTGAAGAGGAAAGCAAAGCAAAAGAACAAAAAGGGAAATAAAATAATCAAAAGGTCATATCAAAATCATCTTTCAAGAAATACCCCCTCAAAAAGGGGTATCGAAACAGAACCAAAGAAGCTCTCTTGGTTATTAGTTCGATGCTCAAAGAATCTGTCATTCCTTTTTTTTTTGATAAATAACGATTTTATTAGAAAGAAAGAAAAAAAAAAAGGGAAATAAAATAAAAAAGAGCGAAGAACCGCAGGGCTAATAGCCAACAGACCAGGACTCAGGCATTACATCAAAACAAAAAAAATCATCCAAACCCACCGCCCACTTAGCAACCTTATCTACTAACTCATTACGATCTCTCGGGATAAAATCCACGATGATGTTCATACTTGAAACTAAATCCCGGATTTCGTGAGCCATATAAGCAAGCCGCTAAACACCCTCAGAAATGCCCGAACCCTAACTCACCACCACTTTGGTATCCCCCTCCACCAAAGCATTCTTGGACACAATGAGCTTCTTAAATTCGCGAAGCCCCATTAAAAGCCCCATCACTTCAGCGTTTGTAGAATCACCATTGGTTATAGGACCAGCAACCACACGAATGACCTTACCAAAATGATCCCTGATCACTCCCCCAAAACTGTTTAAGCCCGGATTGCCCAATGAGCAACCATCAAAGTTTAATTTCAATATGTCCAACGGGAGAGGCTGCCACTTCAAAAAAAGGGACTTCTCTTTAAGGGGCTAGGGTAACCTAATTTCTAACAAGGGAAGACATAGACAAACCTTGGAAAGCTTTATCAATAAAAATCCAACTACCCACCTCACAAATGATACAAGCAATAATTTCATTTTTGGATTTAGCTTTCCCTTCAAAGATCCTCCTGTTTCTCTCCTTCCAAATGCCCCCAAAAATAGCATGAATAATACAACCCCAAAAAAAATTTGCTCTCTCCCCTGAGCCTAGGATTTTCCAAGAAAAAAAACAAATCCACCATGTCCTTTGGCACTACCCAACTCACATTAGATTTGGATAGGAAATAATCCCAAACTCCGGAGGCAAAAGGGCAATGAATAAATTAGTAATTGGTTTGTTCCTCATTCTTCTTACAAGGCACGCACCAATTGGGGGATAATATCATGTATGGCCTTGTTTGTTGAAGGTAATCCATAGTGTTCATACGGTTGAGAGCCACTGACCAAGAGAATGCTTTTACCCTGGGAGGAACCGAAGGCTTTCAAACTTTACTAACTAGAAAAGGGAAGGCAGGACTATTTGAGGAGAGAAGGGATATAAACAACGACTAAGATGAAAAATTGTCTGATGAGTTAGGAACCCAAATTTTCTTGTCTAGGAAGGATTGAGAAATGAAAACATCCTTTAATAATTGGGTGAGATTACCAAACATATCTACTTCCCAATCATAAAGATCCTGCAATAAATCAATATTTCATGATAAGACTGAAAGGGAAAGTGAGATAACCTCCAACACCTTGGCATTTTTATTTTTCACTAAATTGAAAAGTCTAGGAAAAACAAAGGATAAGTGCTACTCACCCTACCAAAGATCCACGCATAAATTAATAGTCACCCCATTACCCGCAGAAAAATGGGTGCAGGGAAAATAAGAAGGGAAAATGGAAATAATTTTTTTCCAAATCAACGAAGTACCCTAAGTTAGGGAAGGATTCACATCCCACCCATTGGAATGGCAGCCATACTTACTAAAGATTGTGGAATGCCATAAACTGTATTCTTCCATTGAAAATCTCCACAACCATTTCCCCGAAAGTGCCAAGTTTCTCTCATTCAAATGACCAATTCCAAGCCCCCTGAATTGCTTAAGCTGACAAACCTCCTCCAATTATCCAAATGATCCTTCTTGCCCATAACTTCATCCCTAAAGAAATTTCTCTGATACTTCTCTAGCTCTTTAACTACCTTATAAGGCACTTTGAAAAGGGACATGTAATAGACTGACATATTTTACTAAGCTTCTTTAATAGGAGTAATCCTTTCACCCAAAGAAATGTAAGATCTTTTCCAACAAGCCAACTTTTTCTGAACCCTTTCAACCACTGGATCCTAAAAAGCAACTGATCTCGGCTGACCCCCAAAAGAAGGCCTAAATATTTCAAGGGTCACTCCTCCACTTTACAACCCAACAAGCTAGCAAAACGAATAAGCTCCTTCTTATCCACCCCGATTCCCGTCAAACTAGACTTGATGAAATTCACACAGAGCCAAGAAATAGACTCAAAACTCTGAAGAATGCATTTCAAATTTAACACTTGCTCCTTTGAATCTCCAATAAAACACGTCATATCATTAGCATACTGAAGGTGAGATATACAAAGCCCATCCCTTCCGATGTAAAATCCTTCAATAATAAAAGTTGACTTGGCTTTGGACATAATGGCATTGAAAGCATCAGCCACAATAGTGAAGAGAAACGGAGAAAGTGGATCTCCCTATCTTATTCTACGGGAGAATTTCAAAGAAGCCTTTCAAAACTCCATTCAAAAGAATTAAGAAGTGAGCATGATCCAAGTAGCCCATAATCCATCTGATCCATCTCGCACCAAAACCACCCATAACAGGAACTCCCAGTCGACTCTGTCATAGGTTTTCTCTAAATCAATCTTGCATACTAATCCAGACTTCTTTTTTCTAAACCAATCAACAAATTCATTGGCGATAAGAATCCCATCCATGATCTGTTTGCCATTCATGAAAGCACTTTGAGCTAGAAAAATAATCTTAGCTATCTTTTTCCTTAATCTCAAGGACAACACCTTGGTAATAATTTTGTAAAGGCTAGTGACCAAATTAATAAGCCTATAATCGGACAATCCCAAAGCACCTTCCTTTTTGGAGATAAGCACTAGAAAAGTGGCATTGACCCCCACGTTGATAATTCCACTATTGAAAAACTCAGAAAAAACTTTCAAAATGTCATTTTTTATGATGTCCTAACATACTTGATAGAACAACATGGTGAAACCATTAGGACCAAGGGATTTGTCTTCTGCCATATCAAACATAGCTTTTTTAATTTCTTCCACAGAGAAAGCAGACTCGAGGGATTCCTCATCCATTTTATCTAAAAGCAAATCAAATAAATTGTCAATAATTGGCCGATCTCCCTTCTCCTTAGCATAAAGGCTTTCATAGAAGCAAATAGACTCTTCCTTAATCCTATCAAAATTATCCACCATCTCCCCGTCAATACAAAATTTGGTCATAATACTTTTCCTCTTCTTTTTTTTTTTTTCCATTAGCCACCCTATGAAAGAATTTAGTATTTCCATCTCCCTCATTTATCCATTGACATTTAGCCTTTTGGATCCAACAAATATCTTCACAACGAAGAATATACTCCATGTCAGCTAGAAGCTCCCTTCTCTTATCAATCATCTCCAAAGATTGATAGTCATCCTCCTCCATCTTAGTATCTATGTTTTGGATGTTCTTCCAGAGATCCGCCTTTTTTCATTCAAATTACCAAAAGACTTCTTATTCCAATCAATGAGCTTCTTTTTAACAAATTGAAGTTTCTTGAGGAACTGAAATCTCTCCCAACCAAGGTTCAAAATATATCGTTATCGTAGACCCGAGATAGGGGTATGTCTCGCGTATCGCAACTTATCGTGTAGATACGGTGTCTGAAACCGAGAGACGGGTGAGATACGGGTCAAATGAAGGAATTTTGATTTGAAACTTTAGGATTTGATAGAAAGTTCCAACCACCAGATTTGCACTCCTTCCACCAAACCTTCACCAAATCCAGAAAAGAGGGTTGAAGAGTCCACATTTTTTCAAACATAAAAGGACTGGGACCATAATTCTATATGGTAGTGTTAATCATAATCAGCCAGTGATTGGAAGTAAGCATAGGCAGACATTCTTAAGTGAAAAGAGGATACATATCTTCCCAATCAGTAGAAACCAAAAATCTATCCAATCTGCACATAGTTGGTTGTTGTTGACCGTTAGTCCATGTAAATTTAGAATTAAGCAAAAGGCAATCTCTAAGAGCACAATCATTGACAAAAGTCCCAAAATCCCACATACTTCTCGTTACCCTCGAACTAGTGTTCTTCTCAAAAGCGAACCTTATGACATTAAAGTCCCCACCGACAATCCAGGGATCTGGCCAATAACCCCTATTATCAAACAGCTCCTCCCAAAAAAGATAACGGGAATATAGGGAACATGGCCTATAAACCCCAATAATCATCCAGTCAAAGCCTGAAAAAGTCTCCGCAAAATAAGCCAAAACAGAAAATTCACCCTTTAACTCCTCTACTTTCCAAACCACAGCCGGGTTCCAAACAAGCAACAAACCACCTGTCGAACCGATAGCTGGAATATCAATCCATTTTGACAAATTCCTTCCCACCGAACTTCTAATAAGAAGGGGAACAATTTTTTCTTTCTTTGTCTCTTGAATAATCACCACATCAGGCCCGTACTTCCTACAACATTCCTTCACATATCTTCATGTCTCAATTCCCCCTAGCCCTCGTACAATCTGCCATTCCTTTCCTTCAATATGCACCAACAAAGAAATCATTCCTTCATTGTTTCAACCCCAAAACCCATCCATATATTCTTTCAAACCAACCACTATCCTTTATCCACCTTCCAACCATTAAATATTACTAAACTCAGATTTCTCATTTTTTCTTTTAAAATCCTTAAAACCTTATTTTACTCATCAAAGTTGTATTTCTATCAAAACCTTAGTGAAATATTCAATCTCTTTTTGTCCAATATAAATTTAGTATCAAAGAACAAGATCATTCCATTTTGGTTTTGCATCATATCTTGTAAAGGAAGCGCTTTCTCTTGTCATGGCTTTGAACATCTCATTCTCTTGAATTCCTAGAGAGGCTAATTTCATCGTGGATGGTCAACCTAAACGGGGCTATACATGGATATTATGTATATAAGGTGTGATTGGGCTGATTCCATCAAGTAGTGGTTTTTATGGGGATTGTCCCTTTTCCCTTGTCCCTTTTCTTGTTTCTTTCATCTCTCTTATCTTTCTCTACTCTTCTTTCTTTCTATTCATGAATAAAGTTCTCAAGTTATCCATCAAAACTAGGACAATCCGAAGTTTGATTGCCCGAACTAACTTGGAATCAGCCTGATCCGATCTAAGACCTCAAATCACTCTTTGCAAGGGATCAGACAATTCCCTTTTAAAACCGTGATTTATGCATGTTTAATGGATCGAACACACATTTATTGAGAATTGGCATTTTTCCGAAATAAAAAAATGAAAATTCATTATCAAGCATAGATATGCAAGAAAGGAACATAGATCTATTGGTTTAGGATCAAAACCCATTGATCAATGGGCTACACAGATTAAAAAATAAAATATAAAAACATTTTTAGTTAATTTTTACTATTTCAAAATTTGAAAAACAAGGTATTCTTACAATAACATGATGCAATTAGATACTTATTATAGATTAATTACTTTGGAAATGAATGCATTGATTTGTCACTAATTTCCTTGATTTATTTTTTAACTTTCTATGATTAATTTGTATTTATAGAAAAATATTACATATAAGAAACAAGGAAAAAACTTATTATTTAAAGATATTGATTTATATAATAAACAAAACAAAATTGTGTATATTTGGATCCAACTCTGCATTCTTATGTGCTTCTTTATAATAATTTGAGATTTTTAATAATATTAAAAATAAATTTGATAAATTCAAGTTGGATAGTTCTATCTTCCATGTGAAGGAATATATTATACATGATCTTAATGTTGTTATGATTACTTTCTAAAATGTATTACATGTTATAGAAGATTTAAGAACATTGTGTTCTTTTTGAGAAAAAAATTAAGGTCATTAATGGTAGTATATTAACTACACTTGCATACTCTCGTATATGATCAATGAGTTTGCATACTTGTGACTGTTTTTACACCATTTCCTCATATTTCATTTCTCCTTCAAGATATATTACTCATAAATGTTATATCTCTTTTTATTTCATGGATGACTTAAAGATTAGGTGCGAGCAAAAAGAATATCCCTATATTGTTGGGTGGGAATATCTTGTGCCGCTAACATTTGAAAGAAAGAAAGTGAGATGCAATTTATGTAAGAAAAAGTCATGGGTGTGTGCATATGTTCAAGCAACACACCCTGCACACAAACAGGGTGAACTGAAGGGGTGCAAGATGGCATCCAAAGAAGTTATGCAGCTGACACAGACGCACCTACATGATAGTGCCAAGTTGAAGAAGGCCGATGAGCCCAGAAAGAAAGCCCAGCTCTATGATCATCTAAGGAGGAGGGACAATGACGAGGAGAATCGAGATATATGCCGTGGCTATTGGGGGTGAATGGTGATGACGAGTATGTCGAGGCTATGGAGAGGGAGCAGCTTATAGTTGCACTAAAGAAGAGCTGCAAATATGTCAAGGATGAGAAGAGCTGCAGATTTTAAGTTACTGGCCACCCTTTGGCTTAGGACAAATTGGTTCTCAATATTAGTGATGCGGACATTAGAGCCAAGTGGGCCCACACATGGCCTTGGTGGGTTCCACACAAAAGATCATGGAGGGATACTTGATATCACCTCCAGAGAGGAGTTATAATGCTGCTTGAGTCTTTTATTAGAGTAGTTTTACTGTTTTAATTAATGTTTTATGAATTATTAGAGTTGGAACATAGGTTTTTTTTTTATCGGTAAAGCAAAATTTATTAGAGAAACAAGCACGAGCAGTACTAGCATCCCGGACGGCCTATCTAAAGAATAGCGTGTGCCAGTTAAAGAGGCCCACGTAGAAAAATTACAACCAAGGAATTCAGGGAGATGAGAAATCCATCTAAACAATAGCCCTAGCCCTATAGCCTTCTCCTTTAGCCGATTAATGAGAGTCTCTTTCCCTTAAAAAATACGAGCATTTCACTCCATCCAGAGGCACCAGCAGACTATATGAGGAACATGTTTCCACAGAATGGCCCCCCTAGGTGTCAAGAAACCCACTTTGCTATTACACCAAACATCCAACAGAGAAGGAATTGATCACAGGAGAGCCCATGGGAGCTAGAACCTAGAGAGAAATTCCCCCCATAACTCTGAGGTTACCGAACAATGAAAGAATAGATAAGGCACTGTTTTTGAGCTCTACTTGCACAAGGAGCATTGGCTTGCTAAACAATAGTCCATTTTCATAAGATTATCCTGGGTTAGGACCTTCCCCACAAAAATCAGCCAAAGCAAAAAAGAGGCTTTGGATGGCATTTTCGTTTTCCAAATAGAGCTAGCCACCCAATCAGACCCAACCTAAGGACGGAGCGCATTGTACATGAAGCTCACCAAGAAGTTGGAATTAGAACTGAGATACCAAATCATCTGGTCCGAGTTCGAAGCATCCCCAATATGAGCGTATCTAATCTCACAAGTAGACAAGATACGGAAAACATTTCCCAATCATTCACTACCTGACGTAAATAGAGGTCCCAAACATGATTTTGCACACTCTTGACAATATGCTCTTCCACCATATCATATATTAGTTGCGCTATATCATGAATTTCAAGAAATGCTTGGCTAAAAGAGATACTTCCACACGAGACATCATGCCAAAAATAAACCGTTTTTCTGTGTCCAACATGGAAATCCAAACCACTTTTGAATGCATCCATCTCCAAGCAAATGTCCTTCCACAGGCCTGAGCTGAAAGAACCTCTAGGATGCTCACTGAACCAGACTGACTCATGAGAGTGATACTTCACATCAATAACCTTTTACCAAAGCGCATCCGACTCGGCTCCATATCTCCACAACCATTTTGTTAGCAAAACCCTATTAACTTTTTTCAAGTATCTAATCCCCAACCCCCCTTAATCAAAGGGAAGGCACGCCTTACTCCAATCTACCAAATGAAATTTTCTATCCCCTTCCATGGAATGCTATAAGAACTCCCTTCTAGCTTTGTCTAGAAGGTTAAGAACCGATTTAGGCACCCGGATTAAAAACATAAAGTACACAAGGAGATTAGATAGGACACTTTTTATAAGAGTGAGTTTTCCCCCTTTTGATGAATATTGGCCTCACCACCCAGCCAACCTTTGGTGAACATGTTCCACCACCGGATCCCAAAGCAATTTAGCCTTTCTTTTACCTCCTAGGGGAAGGCTTAAGGAGTTTGCAGGGAGAGTCGTTGGCTGACATCCAAGAATCTTGGCTAGACCCTGTGATGTAGACATTAGAGCAAGGTGGGGCCCACACTTGGCCTTGGTGGTGTCTACATATGGAGAGATTTATAGAAGATGCAATGTTATGTGGGTTTAGAAAGGGTCTTAAGTTTTAGTTATTTTAATTTTTAGGAAAGTGGGGTTTTAGAAAGTTATAGGTTTTAGAAAACTTGACTAGCAAGTTTAAGATTTTTTGGAAGTTTGCATTTTTAGTCTTTTATTGTTTAAAGTTGTAAGCTTATTTAAAGGCACCCCTCCCCATAATTTGATGATGAAATAGATGAATAAAGAATTTTCTTGTTTTCTAGCTCTTGGCTAGTGTGTTCCTTTGTGAAGTCTAAAAATCAAGAGTGGTTTTCCCTAAAGGTGGATTCCTTGGGTATATTCAAGTTTGGTAGAGGCCAAGATCCCCTTGTTTGGGTTTGGAAAAACTTCAAATCAAGTCTTTGTCACTTCTTTCTCTTTTCTTGTTTTTATTACATCACTTTGAGTTTTATTGATATTCTTGGCTATCATTCTATGTCAACTTTAGTATCATCTCTATTGTGCTGCATCAATTTGGTATCAGAGCCAGGTTCTAACTAATCCCTACGTAGTTAGGTTCTTTGTGAGTATTCATTCAGCCAGTTCAATCTAGTTGTAATCCCGACAAATATTTGATGACCTGATTTATTTGCAAAGTTTTATAAATCCTAAAAATTTGGAAAATGGGCTAAACCCTGAAATTTTGTAAAATGACCTAAATCTTGAAATTTTGGAAAGGATCCTAAAACAGAAGTTGTATGTGAAAGGCAAAGTTGTTCGTTTATTATTTTCCTAGTTTTGGACTAAACCTTGAGACTTTTGGAAAGGACCCTAATGCTTTTTATAAAAAAGTTTGAATGAAAAACCTTAATTTTAGGTAAGTTAGGTGCATCATACATGAATAAACACTATTACGAGAATGTTTATTTATAAAGATCAAGATTAAACATTTTATAACCAAACATCCAATATGATTACTTTTAGTGTAGAAAAACCAAACCATATATAATAACATATAAATAATGATGAACATAATTGTAGGCATGTTAAGTGTATCAAGTATGAACAAGGTTGTGAGATTCGTGTAAGTTTAAGATTGTAGTTTGCATAACCAAACATCCAATATTATTATATATATCAATGTATAAAAACTAAACTATGTACAAAATCATATAAACATAAAAAAATAATAATAATAATACATGATTCATTATTTTAGTTAATGGGTTGGTGAAGTTTAATTTAGCTTTCTATTATAGGGGCGGTTTACCCACCACTATCAATGCGGGGGGGGGTTCCAAGAGGGGTTAGCCTAGGCCCCCTTGGTCGAGTACAGGGGCAGTGCCCCCCTTAGAAAATTTTGGTGTTTTTTACATGAAAAATATGTAATCTAATGACTAGATTTATCATTCGTTATAAGGCTTGGGGTTTACCTCTTATATATTATTTCAAGACTTTTAGAGATATTTATAGAGAATCAAGGAAAGGTTTGTACACTATTGAAGAAATAAAAAATTTAGATATGGGAGGAGGAATGAAAAACTATTTTTTAGTTTTTTTTTTTTTTTGGATTGTTCGATCCCTACATGGGGATCGTCCAGAATGATCAAGACTTGGATCGGATGATCCCTATAAGGGATCAGATGATCCATGTGGGATCGCGATCTACATGCCAAGATTGGACCGTTCAGGTTTGATCCTGATCCGGATCGTTCGAGTTTTGAAACCATAGGTGTCAGAGCTCTAAGTTTGAGGTTTTGTAGACATCTTTGAAAGAACTTTGAGTTTTAAAGTAAGAAGAAAACTAGAAAGTTATAGGGTGAGCATTAGAAAAAAAGTCTATAAACAGTTAGAACATAAAACATAGATGAAAATTTAGAATGTGATTTAAGAGTATGAAAGTTTAGGATTTATTATTTAATCTTGATAAATATGACATATTTGAGGATAATCTCATTATTTTTAGAAGTCTGACATTAAGTTTATTTGATGATTTTAGGAGAAAGATGTGTCTCATAATTCAACCTCTTCAGATGGTCAAGCTGAGTAGGAGGACCCTACTTTGGTGCTTAGAGCTGTAAGGAACTTAGTTGTGATTATGGAGAGACACATGGTTGCACAAAACAGACATGTGGAACAGGGGAACGACACGCTAGACCAGTTCTAATGCAGCACAATAGAGATGATACCAATTTGATGTAGAATGATAGCCAAGAATATCAATAAAACCCAAAGTGATGTAATGAAAATAATAAAAGAAAAAAAAAAAAAAAGATAAGGACCTGATTTGAAGCTTTTTTAAACCCAAAACAAAGGATCTTGACCTCCATCAAGCTTTAATTAACCCAAGAAATCCACCTTTGGGGTAAACTACTCTTGGTTTTAGACTTTACAAAGGAAGAACACACTAGCCAAGAGTTAGAACGCAAGAAAATTCTTTATTCATCAATTTCATTCCTAAAGTTGTGGGTTACAAGTATATATATAGGCTTTACAAGATAATCTTTCCAAATCTCACTTTAATTAGACTTCCTAAAACAATAAAAGTCTAAAATAACTAAATCCCAGTTTTGAGTAACAC
>JAOXJP010028033.1:0-16963 GCA_025762735.1 Platanus orientalis
AGGTTCTTGTAATTGGAGAGGACGGATCGAGGTTTCTCTCTAGAGTTGACTAGGTGAGTCGGCTCAGGGCAGCTACACAAATGCATTGGCCATCTTATGATCGAGTCTGATGGTTTCAAGATCGAATTGATTCGATGATATATGTAGCGGTGATTCTTCAAGGCCAATGGTTGTTTGTGGTGATAGCAAACAAGTTGTGAGTCAAGTTCAAGGTGGAGGTGCGTTTCAGGTACATATGGTGCAAAGTTCACTAAGAGTGACAAGTGTAGATTTTCTCCAAGGTGGGTTCAGAACATGAGCCAAGGTGGAGTATGGTGCACATGTCATAGGTTCTGTGTCTTATCGAAGATACAGGTGTTGGCAGTATTTAGAGTTACCTTTTGGGGTTGTGTGGAAAAGATGAGAGTAGAGTTTTATTTGCTATGTAGTATTGGTTGAATTCAAGCCAAGGTGGAGATTTGTTAAGTTATGGTGTGAATTCAACGTCTCTTAGCAAGAACCGTGTCCATGTTGGACTCTCACACAAAATTGTGAGTTAACGGTTTTGGAAACCACCATGGTTTTGGTTTTTTTGGGTTTTTTAGGATTCAATATAAAAGGGTTTTATATTGGGGTTTCTAAGTAGGGTTTTTCTCTCTTAAATGTGGAATAGGGTTTGGAAGAGAGAGGCAGACTACAGTGCTCTTGTAATTTCTATTTTTGCTCATAGTGAAAGCTTTCTTGATTGTCTTTGTCTGTGGATTTAGGCTTTAAGCCTAACCACGTTAAATCATCTTGTGCTTTGTGTGTTTGCTGTGTGCATTAATTTCTTGTAACTTTCTCAGAGAAAGAAGTCACACTTAGATGTACAACCGTGGATGGCCATCTGCAGGGGTGAATAGAAAATCAAACCTCCCATGATTGTCACGGCCCAATTGTTCAAAATGGTTTTATGTAACCCATGGGGATCTTTTACTTCTGTTTCATCTATTACCCGCTTGCCATGAACCCTACAAGGTAAGTTATTCCCTTGTGAGTCCATCCTTATCAAAATTATGGTGTATAGACCATTGCCATGCTCTCCTTCACCATACCACCAAAAGTGGGTCACATTCATAGGACCATGATTTCTTAGTCAGGGAGTTTGCACCTGAACCACTAAATCTCTTGAAGTCTACTTCTATCTCATTTATTCATTAACAAGTGGAGAAAGCAATTTGTACATCTCTTTCACTCTTTTCTAAGAACAAAAGATGAAGATTAATAATATATCAATTCAAAGGAGTAAAAGTGGTTAATAACATCTTGCATTTCTTTAACGAATGGCCTAGATCTCTAGAGAATTTGAAGGCAACCAATACCCACAGCCTATGCCACTTAAACCCGGGTGGGAAATTTTTCTACTGAAAGTCCTCAGACTTGATGACCTCTTATTCAGTATGGGCATCAATGGAAAACCTATCATAAAATAAATAAATCAATTTTTTTTCTTGGCATCTTTTCACTGAGGCCAAATGACCAGCCTTTTAAGGGCTTGGACTCGTAATATTTCTCAGCATAAGATTGTCAACACGTTGGCAATGAGAGAAGCTGTTCACATGTAGTCACAAGGAATTGGTGTAGTGGGTATGAAAATACCCGGTCCACATGGTGGCTTCCTATAAATCATGGGCCCACCCCCACAATTCCCTACCCCTCGGTTTAGCCCAAGAGGCACCTTCCACTTTTGGACACCTCCGATGAGTGACATCTCCATAACAGAAAATATATGTAATATAACCCTAATCTTAAGTGTACTTATCTACCAATTACAATAACCTGATCAAACTCTACATAATTGACATATAATGATATGAAACCCCATTTGAAAATCCAAAGTTGGTTAAAGACTCACTTTGGATTAGACAAAGAAATCCCAAACTCAAACCATATGTTCATTCAATAAAAGGAACGAGTGGATTACTTGACATCCAATCCAATGGTGTGATGAGAAGAGGCACCTTCTTATTTGTAACCGTTGGCAAGTGGCTTCCTTTTAAATGTACAACTTTTCATTTCTAACCCTGATTTTTGTGGAGCTGATATCCTCTACACCACCCCCCTTGTGTGACGCTCAAGGGCCACACCGGGGGGGGGGATCAATTCACCTTTTGGAGGTGATGTGACATCCCAAAAGGTGAGTTGATTCCCCCCTGTGTGGTCCTTGAGCGTCGCACAAAGGGGTTAGCGTAGAGGATTTCAGGCCATTTTTGTGATGTTATGTCTATCCCAACACGAGCCTCCATTGACACTATGTACAATCCTTTTGTCCAACCTCTATACCAGCCAAATCAACGGTTGTGAGAGGATAATTGCTAAACTCGAAACCGGTTGCTTCTTGGGTTGGACTTGTGAAATAAACACAATAGGGGACAGGTGGTTCTATATTCCTTGTTGACAAGTCTCACTTCTACAAATGATAAGAAAAATTACTGTGTACCGTTAGCAAGAAAGACCTCAATAACTAGTGTGTTTATGCATGTGGAGAGAGAGAATCTCAGGTTTTCCGGGTTGATATCCTCTACGACGTGAAGATTTGCGCCGGGCTTGGAACCACCATTCATGGGGCTCCAGGTGTAGGCAGGCAGTTCATGTCGCAGAGGATATCGCCCCAGGTTTTCCACCTTCAAAACCTTCTCAATACTCCAGGCTGTGAGCATCTTGACTAAAATGTTGTCTCCGTCAAATCTTCTTTTTAAAAGTACATACCCATGGTTAGGAAAGGGTGTTCAAATAACGCCCTGCCAAACGGCTTGGCTTCTGTGAACACAGAATCTGTGCATAATGCATGTCGGGGGCTGAGAACACTCACTTCAACATTGAAAAGTGATTTGCATTTTTTGGGGTGTGTGTTTATAACTTTTCAATGCTGATGTGAGTGATCACATGCCTCTGAACATGAATTGTGCACAGATTGAGTGCACAGAATCTGGAGCGCCTACCAAATGACCGCAAAAATCGGTTAAAAAAATTTCAAATAAAATTGGAATTTGAAAAAAATAAAAAAGGGATTGTATCACAAGATTTAACCCTTTCCTAGTGGTTCTAATGGAAACGTCACTACCAAGTTGTTTCCAGATTATTCAAACAAAAGGATAACTTATAGCATGTGAGATGGTTATGTTTATCATGTTATCTATCATTGATTGAAGTAACTTACGAATGAAGAGTCGTATAATTTTCACAAAGAAAACATCACAACATAACAATTTACTCAGAACATTAAACATGCTCAACTATCATTTATCAATTACCACTAACTAAAATAAACATAAAAGCTTTAAATTGATTTATATGAAATAAAATTGAGAAACCGTTCATAGAACACACAAAATAAAATATAGAAAAAACGTAATATGTTTTAAGATTGTTGTATCTATATTCTATGTATGCACTATTCTATAAACAACTAGTATTTATTTCATATAAATAAAATACTTAAAAATGAAATGAAAAGAACTACTTACTTGACTGGACGAATTGATAATAAATCAGTATTAAATTGATTAAGTCTAGTGTTTGACACTATGTCCTTAAGATAGATTTCGTCCCTCGCAGTGGTGTTTACGATCATCATAGACATCTGCCTCCCAAGATACAATGATCTATACATACAAAATAAGCACTGCAATCTATGTGCCTGACAAATCAAACTTGTGTTCTGCTCTCTCTCTTAGAACACAAACACGATATCATGTTCTTTATATGCCTAATTTGGACATCCTCTATGATGCCTAAAGGAATACTACGATTTTGAATTTAGAATTGAGTAATTGAATAAAGTAAATAAATTGAAGGAGGGACGATTTATTTATAGACTTGTTCATGTCTGTCCGGAACAGACAGAAGGACACAACCTTTGGTGTTCGAACAGACATAAACACAAAAAGTTACAATTTAGTAGCCACCTGCATGTTTGTATGGAATGAACATGTGTCAAAAGGGATGATTTAATAGACACCTACATGTCCATACGGAACAGACATGTGAATATGTGTGATTTAATAGCCACATGTGTGTCTATTCGGTTATAACAATCACCAAGGGCGTAGCTATAAAATCTATACGAATGGACACACCTTTTCATCAGTTTTACCAGTGTTCAGCTAGGCACCTTTAGAGACAATTTCTCATTCATCCATTAATGGTTTTAAGCATCCAACCATACAGTGTTGCTTTCCTCATTAACGTGAATATAAACCCATGTAGACCTGCCTTAAACGACTTGTGGGTCCCACTTTTGTTTTGGCTCTAAGATGCTTAGTCAGATTTTGAATCTGGGCACAAAAAAATCTGAGTACTTTCAAAACCATTTCCAATAATCCCCCACATGAGTAAAAATTGACTAACTAAAATGTCAACGAATATGCATGTGTAGAGACTGAGAGAGAGTACTTTTGAAAAGTTACTGTAAGGATAAGTAACTTATGGTTTTGAACATTCCTTTGTGAAAGACTATCGAATTTACTAGCTAACCAGTGAACGCGATGTCCTGAAAATGCATATCCCGACCCGACCTGTTTTTGTAACCTGACTAGTGACCCGGTTTAGTTTTCTTTTGTGTAACCGCATATAAGATATGTTAGGGTTTTCTGAGAGAGATCTCGACTTTGATAGAGAGAGAAAGGGGCGGAAGGGTGTATTTGGGGCTTAAGGTTTGAGAGCTTGTTTTCTTTGTAATCTCCTTTGTTCATTGTGAAATTTCTTACTGTCTTTGCTTGTAGATGTAGGCTATAAGCTGAACCATGTATATCGTTGTGTTCTGTGTACTTTACATTTCTTGTTTACTTCATTCTTCTCTTTGGTTTGTGGTTTTAGTCGCAACAAACTGGTATCAGAGCTATTTTGTTGTTTCAACCTTAAAGGGCGGCAAAGTTTGACATAGAGAAATTTAATGGGAGAAACGATTTTAGCCTCTGGTAGGTAAAGATGCCAGCCTTATTGGTTCAATAGGGGTTGATGAAAGTGCTGAAGGGAAAAGATTCTTTACCTAAAACCATGTCGAACGATGATAAAGACGAACTGATGAAAAATGCACACAGTGTAATTCTGTTGTGCCTGAGCAATGAAGTTCTGCGAGAAGTTATACAAAAGGAGACGACTGTTGGATTGTGGTTGAAGCTGGAAAGTATGTACATGACTAAGTCTTTCTCACAAACCATTTGTATTTGAAGAAGTAGTTGTTTACTCTCCAAATGCATTAAGATATGTCCATTAAAAGACCATCTTGATGAATTTAATAAAATTACTTTAGATTTAAGAAATATTGATGTCAAAATATATGATGAGGACCAAACTATAATTTTGATGTGTTCTTTACCACATTCTTTTTAGCATTTTGTTGATACCATGATGTATGGGAGAGATACTCTCTACATGGAAGATGTTAGGGTAGCCTTAAACTTAAAGGAGTTAAAAAAGAGGCTGTCTGAGGGTATTGCTAAGAGCTCAAGTGAGGGTTTGGTTGTGAGAGGAATAACACAAGAGAAGGGGTTTGATAGCAGAGGTTGGTTTAGATCAAAATCTAAATCCAAAAAATTGAAATGTTTCCATTATCACAAGATATGCATTTTAAAAAAGACTATCCAGAGCATAAAAGGAAAGGAAAGGAGAAAATATTTGATTCAGGGAATGTTGCTAGTGTTACAGAGGACAATGGTGGTGATGTTCTTTTAATTATTGATGGTAGCCTAGCTGGTGATTGGAATCTTGATTTAGATTGTACCTACCACATTTGTCCCAACAGAGAATGGTTTACCACTTATCAATCAATAGATGGTGGTAAGGTTCTGATAAATGGTGGTAAGGTTCTAATGGGAAATAATGTAGCCTATAAGTTAGTTGGGATAGGTTCAGATCAAATTAAGATGTTTGATGGTACTTGACTGGTGTTAGGCACACTCTAAAGCTAAGAAAAAGTTTGATTTTTTTGGGTACACTTGACTCCAATGGCTGTATTTATAAAGTTAAAGGTGGAGTTTTATAGATCTTGAAGAGTGCTCTTGTTGTGATGAAGGGACATAGGAAGAATAACATTTATTTGTTATAAGGTAGTACAGTTACAGGCGTAGCTGTTGTATCTACTTCATACTCAGATTTAGACATGACTAAGTTATGGCATATGTGATTGGGGCATATGAGTGAGGGGTATGATAGTGTTGAGCAAACAAAATTTTCTTAGTGGTTAGAATATAGGAAATTGGACTTTTTTGAGCACTGTGTTTTTTGGAAGCAGTGCAGGGTTGCATTTAGTACAGTTGTTCATAGAACCGATGGTACCATGGATTATATTCATTTGGATCTTTGGGGTCCCTCTCGTGTTCCTTCTCTAGGTGGTGAAAGGTATGTGCTGACATTAATTGATGATCTCTCTCAAAAAGTTTGGGTATTTATTCTAAAGCACAAGAATGAAGTCTTTGTTAAGTTCAAGCAGTGAAAGGCTTTGATCAAGAAATAACTAGGGAAACAGGTCAAGCGCTTGAGAACTAACAATGACATAGAATTCTATGGTAGTTCTTTTAACGAGTTTTGCAACAGTGAAGGGATTATGAGACACTGCACAGTAAAAAATACACCACAATAGAATGATGTTGTAGAACGGATGAATAAAACACTATTGGAGAGGGCAAGGTGTATGCTTTTTAATGCTGGGTTGTCCAAAGAATTTTGGGCTGAAATTGCTAATATAACTTGTTATTTGGTGACTGGTGACTAGGTCTCCATCAACTACTATCAAGTGTAAGACTCCTAAGGAAGTCTAGTATGGTTTTCTTGCTAGTTACACTGATTTGAGAGTATTTGATTGACTTACTTATGCTCATGTGAATGAGGGTACACTGGAGTTAAGAGAAAAGAAGTGCATATTTCTAGGATATGTAGATGGGGTGAAGGGATTTAGGTTGTGGTGTCCTGATTCCAAATCATCCAAGTTTATTATTAGTAGGGATGTGATCTTTAACAATTCTGTTATGTTGAATCCTAAGGAGTGTCTTGTACAAGAAAAGACCATTGTGTTAGGGAGAAAGTGGTGCTTGAGATTAAAGCTTCAGAAAATATTCAGGAAGAGGTGCAACATCCTGAGGAGGAAGATGCACCACAAGAGTGATAATATAATCTAGCTTAGGATAAAAAAGGAGGAAAATTATACCACCTAAGAGATATGGCTATGTAGATCTGGTTGCTTATACACTTAGTGTGGTGGAGGATATTGAGGTTCATGAACCATGTACTTATCATGAGGCCATCACTAATGGAGAGTCAACACAATGGACTGTCGTCATGAGTGAGGAGATTTAATCTCTTTACAAGAATCATACTTAGAAGCTAGTGAGACCACCAAAAGGCCAAAAGATTATGGGTTATAAATGGGTCTTCAAGAAGAAGGAACTCCAGGGGTGGAAGATGCAAGGTTCAAAGCATAGATGGTGGCATTGTGATATCCATAGAAAGAGAGCATTAACTTTAATGAAGTGTTTTCACCTTTTGTGAAACGTAGCTCAATTCGGGTGTTACTTTCCATGGTTGCTCTGTTTGACTTGGAGCTTGAGTAGCTTGATGTCAAGATTGCTTTTCTGTACGGTGAACTAGAGGAGAAGATTTATATGCATTAGCATGAGGGGTTTATGATCCAGAAAAAGGAGGACCATGTTTGCTTATTGAAGAAATCTTTGTATGGTTTGAAACACCTAGGGAGTTGTATAAGCAGTTTGATACCTTTATGGTTGGAAATGGATACTGTAGGAGTAAGTTTAATAGTTATGTCTATCACAAGAAGCTCTCAGATGGTTCTTTTGTTTATTTGTTGCTGTATATTGATGATATATTGGTTGCTACTAAAAACATGTCTGAAATCAATAAATTAAAGGCTCAACTTAGTGGTGAGTTTGAGATGAAAGATTTGGGAGCTGTAAGGAAGATATTGGGTATGAAAATTCATAGGGACCGACGAGTAGGAAGATTGTATTTATCATAGAAAATGTACATTGAGAAGGTGCTAGAGCGCTTTGGTATGCAAGAGTTAAAACCAGTGAGTACTCCATTTGTAGCTCATTTCAAACTCTCAATTGCTTTATCACTATAAACTGAGGAGGAGGTGGAGTATATGTCACGTGTTCCTTATGTATGCTATGGTGTGCACTAGGCCAAACATTTCATAAGCGGTTAGTGTGGTTAGTAAGTACATGGATAAACCTAGAAAAGTACATTTACAGGCTTTAAAATAGATTCTTCGATATTTAAGAGGTACATTAGATATTGGGTTGTATATGACTGGGATAGTAACACTTCTAGTAGTTTTGTGGGATATGTTGATTCTGATTATGCTGGACATTTGGATAGGAGGAGGTCTCTGACAGGATATGTCTTCATTCTTTGTGATGGTGTCATCAGTTGAAAGATAACTTTACAGTCCACAGTTGCCTTGTCTACTATTGAGGTAAAGTATATGGTAGCTATAGAGGCAGTAGAAGAAGCTATTTGGCTGAGAGGTTTGGTTGATGTTCTAGGGTTTTAGAAGGAGCAGATTATTGTGTAGTGTGATAGCCAGTGTTATACATTTGACTAAAAGTCAGATGTACCATGAGAGGACCAAACATATTGATGTTAGATTTCACTTTATTTGAGATGTGGTTTCTGAGGGTGTTATCTTAGTGAAGAAAATTGCTACAGTAGAGAATCCAGCACATATAATGACCAGGCCCATTTCTGTAGTCAAGTTTTAGCACTGCTTGGACTTGATTGGTTTTGGTAGTACATGAGTGCCCCTAGGGGGCTTGTGTGATGATGTCTAGAGGAGTTTCTTTTTTGTGGAGATTGATGGAATTCAAGCCAAGGTGGAGATTTGTTGAGTGTGGCTCAAATTCTACCTTGTGTTCTAGATGTTACTGATGTCGTAGAGAAGTATTGGTGATCAAACCACGCATCCGCCTGACTAGACCCATTTTCATAAACCGATCCATTACACAATTTGGTTCTCTTTTGTGTAACCGCATAAATAAGATGCATTAGGGTTTTCTAAGAGGTATCTCGACTTTGATAGGGAGAGAAAGGGGCAAAAGGGTGTATTTGGGGCTTAGGGTTTAAGAGCTTGTTTTCTTTGTAATGTCCTTTGTTCATTGTGAAATTTATTTCGGTCTTCACCCGTGGATGTAGGCTATAAACCAAACCACGTATATCATTGTGTTCTGTGTGCTTTGCATTTCTTGTTTACTTCGTTTTTCTCTTTGATTTGTGGGTTTAGTCGCAACATAGAAATTATCGGATTGGTACATGAGAAAACCTTGGGAAGACAGAAAATTTAAAAACCTTGCATACCAGGCCCTAGGAGCTTGTCTTAACTTGTATTACTTTTTGAAGCCGATAAACGTGACTTGGAAAAGATTGATCCGCAAATCCCTAAGGCTATTTCATAAAAGTTTCTTCTGTGATAAAACCGTGTAGAAAAGCATTTTTTTTTATGTCCAATTGATGCATTTTCCATATAAAATGTAAGGGCAGAGAAAGGACCAAACGGATTCTTTCCATCTTGTTCACTAGACTGAATGTTTCAGTGAAATCCAAACTAGGTTGTTAAGAGTAACCCTGAGCAACCAAATGGGCTTTATATCTAGCAGTGTAACTAGTACAGTCTCTTTTCTATTTGTAAACCCATTTGCTGCCTATTAATTTTTGATTTAGAGTAACCGGAACCAGAACCCACATACCCTATAAATGCAAGGCCTTAAACTCAACTGTCATTGTTGTTGCCAGTGAGAGCTTTTAGATGCATCCTTGAAGCATGAAGGATTTTTCTCAGAAGCTGATTGAACTATAAGACAAAATTGTCTTTTTAATTTAGAAATGCTTGCCTTAAGGAGAGTAATCATGGGGTGGGTATTGGTAGGTAGAGAGATGAATGAATCTAAGATCAATGAAGATGAAGAAACTAGAGAGGACAAAACTGTAGTAGGTTGTGAATTTGAGTTCTCTAGCTGCAACAAAGACTCTGTTGATAAATCAGGACAAAAACCAAGATTAGCTGGAGGAAATAAAAAAGTTGATGAATCATCTGGGTTGGAACCAGTAGGAGTCGAGGAAAAAACAGAGAAAATTCAAGATTTGAAGTATTGAAGTGTATATTTGACGGATCTAATGGTGGGGATAAGTTGAATATTGGTGGTGCATCAATTAATGGTGAAGATGATTATTCCATTAAAGAAAAAATTATTAATGGTACTGAAGTATGAACCGTTGGACTTAGAGATGACATGAATGGATGAGATGTGTTATTATAAGGACTCGAAGAAGAGCTTGCATAAGATGAACCTCTGGTTGGATCGAGACTAAGCATAGGAGGTAGTGGCCATGGAGAAGACATGGAGCTTTTTCTTGAGAAAGGAAATGAATCTTCTTTGAAGAGCACATGTTGGTGAGTTAAACTCTCCCATTTCTTAAATCTAGACATATGTAAACTTTTGATTGAGAGCAATATCCAATGAATATGTAAGGTTGTGAACGTGCGCTTCTACCTTATTTTTATCGTAAGGATGTAGCCAAGGGAAACACTCGCACCCAAAGATTGAGAAAATTGTAATTCGGCTCTATCAAGAACAACTTCTGGAATGGAGATTTAATGTCAAGAACAAAGGTAGGTAATCTGTTGATTATATAAACAATTGTAAGAACAACCTCTACCTAATAGGTTATAGGCATGTTAGTTGTTTGCAACAATGCTATAGTGCTTTCTTTAAGGTGTCAATGTTTTCTTTTTGAAACTTTATTTGTGTAGGTGTATATGGACATGTAATTTGATGGAAAATGCCATGATTTGCAAGATATTCCTTAAATTTGAGGTTTGTGGTTTTTAAAATGAAAAAAAAAATTGAAACACCTATGATTTGTGTTTTAGAAGATAAACACAAGAGAACCATGAATAGTCATCCACAAGAAGAAAATAAGATCGAAATCCAAAAAAGACAATAAAAGGAAAGGTCCCTAGACATTTGCATGAATATTTTAGGGGTTAAATAAAAAGTTTATCAATCAACTAAACAAGATGAAAACAATGATAATTAAGAATAAATCAAAGTTCAACCTTAAGCATAGGATTTACGTGGAAAACCCCAAGTTGGGGAAAAACCACGGAGCCGTAGAGAAAGCTTCACTATTTTAGAAAGAGCACAAGAGTCCTTTCTCAATATCTTATAAACCACAAGTTTCTCTCTTTCTTAACCTTACAATAACCTTAAACAACCTTAGAGACTTCATATACATTAAACAAGTTGATCCCTCCACGAAACTAGGGTTTTCTAGCGCTCCACAAAACTTTCCAAATTTTCTCGTTGACAGCTTTTTGGTGCCTGTTTGTCTGCATGCTTGATTCTACCTGAATCTACCTAGATTGATCCATCGGTTTGGCTAGATTGATTCAGCTTGCTGGAACTCGATTCCTTCATTTTTTTTCACCTCGTTTTGCATCAGACTCCAAATCCAACAATCTTTCACTTAGAGACTAATGCTCTCTTTCCCATTATCTAGCTTTTGTACCTGTGATGAGACCTCTTCCTCTTTGTGAATGTCTTATGGCTTTATATCTTCATCTTTACTCATGAAGACCAATTAAAGCTTTGCAAAGCTCTAGATTTTGAACTATCACCACCTTGGTAAGCTTGTTTACTGGATTATCATCTGTATAGATCTTTTCCAACCTCAGTACTTGTTATTTCAAGAGAGATCTTATGAAATGATATCTCCTATAAATGTACTTGGTTCTATCATGAAAGCTGATTTTATTGCAAGATGAATTACGCTCTAGATGTCACTGAATTACCTTTTATTCTCTTGCTTCTGTCTTAACTCCTCTATCAAGTTTTACAATCAAATCAATTTCTTGCTAGTCTCCATCGTTGCAGTGTATTTTACTATTGTTGAGGAAAGCACAACTATCTTCTATAGTTAAGACACCCAACTGATTGGTGTGTCCCTCAAGGTAAACACATATCCCGTTGATGTGAACTCTATTGGACTTTGAACCTTTGACCCATTTTGGGCCCTATCACAGGGTTAAGTGTGATCATTGACTATGTGGGCCTTGAAAACAAGCTAAGTGTGCCCTTTAACTTTTTGGGACTACTCACAAAGCTAAGTATGAGAAAGTACTTTGGACATGTTATATAGTTCATGGGATATTGGTCCTCTAGGGATTTTATCAGAAGATCAGGACCCTACCCTTGGGTTTACAACAAGGACATCAACCCTACTCATGGGGTTTGACATAAGATCTAAACCCTACCCATGGGATTGGCTAGAGTATACAAATACTTTGGACCTTTGAAATATTAAACATTGGACTTTCCAAAATTTGAACTTTGAACACTTTGAATCATTGAACTCTAAACACTTTAAATTTTGAATGAGGAACACTTTGAACCATGTGAACTTCAAACCTTTCGAATCATTGAACTTTGAACACTTCGAATCATTGAATGTCAGATCCTTTGAAACTAGCATATGCCATTGAACTCATAGACTTTGATCTTCACATTGAATTATTTATTTAGACACTGATTCTTATTCGATATTTAGCATTGAACTCCGAATAATGAAGTCAGAATTCTTTATTGAATTTAGAACCTTGTATTGGACTTTCGACCTCAGTGTAATATGTGATTATTGTTCAGTTTGTACTAGCATGATTATGATTAGTATTTTGATCTTTGTTTAGTTCTGTATTGGCCTTTGAACTTGCTAATACTTAGATTTATACTTTGCTTCATATTATCTATAGTCAGTTAAATTGATTATAGGTTGAAACTAACCTAACCGTTTTGTTTTTCAGACTAACTATGTCCTCAATTCTAAAAATTTTCCATGACATCTTTAGCTTTTCCTTTTTTGCTTTCATACTTTGTTATTGGTTATACTTTGGACCCTTAATGTTGTGGGTATTATTTGAGAGACAATATATTCTATTTTCACTTTGTTTTGTGTTTTGGGTGAAAGAACATCCTATTGATGTAGATATTGATTTTCCTACTATTTTGATTGTCATTAGAGACTATATTATATTATTCACTGCGACTTATTGATTATTGGCTATTGTGATCTATTGAACATTGGTTTACGCTTCCGTAATTATTGAACTTAGAATATAATTTTGCGAGAACCTTTGGCTATTGAATTATAACTATTGGATTGTGAATTTTGGTTATCGAATCAATGTAATGATCTGAATCCGGGGCGCTAAGGATTCCATATTCGAGTCCAGGTTCGAGGGCGTTACAAGAAGTGTCCCATATTTGAATTGAAGTCAGTTATTTTGTTGTTTACCTAGATCTTCAATTAGGTTTTCAATTGACTGGTCTTTCTGATCTTTGACGATACTTAATGGGGTTCTTTGTGTGCACCTTTTTTTGTTATACTTCCTAAAAGGAAATTGGATTTTGTTTTGTTTTAAATTTGTCGGATTAGTTTGTCGGCAAGCATAGCTCATCAATCACACCATGGTTTTTGTAGTCCCGGTGATCTAAGATTGGTCTTTGTTTTCATAGGTGGTTGTATGATTGGTGTTATTGTAGGACCACCCATTGTATTGGAACTTGGTGGGGGTATTTAGCTGCTACTCAAGCTTCATGTACTCAATGTCTTTGTAACTGCCCCCCTCCCCCCACGGAGGTAATCTTCTTCATCCCAGTAGGTAACTCTCATCTTTCCATGATCTATTAATACATTTTTATGTTTTGGCATATATGAACACCTCTTTTCTTTATGAAAAAATATATTTTTATTTTGATTTTTTAGTGTATCTCTAATCTTGAAACATACGTCTTAAGTTTGTTGCCTCCAATCGTATTTTGTTAGTGATAGAAAGGTAATAGAATGCATTTAAAATCACTGTAGTTGGTTTTGGTATTGCTTTGCTAATTGAGTTGTTACATTGATTTGGTTACATCTCTTTGTTGTTGTTGCTATATTCTGGGTTTGTCGACTTGGTTATAGGTTAATGCATCTTTAATACACTTAAGGATGAGGATAATGGAATTAACATAGTATTATCCATCTTATAACCTCTACCACTTAAGTTGCAGAATTAGAACTCTAACGAAGTGTGGGGGGATCACCTCATCCATTTGATCTCTAAGTGGAGCTCCAATCATCTCCAATTCTGGACCTTATGTTATTTATTTTGTTTTCATTATTTGATTTCCAACAATGGTACAAACTAAGTAATTGTAATTTTATTAGAATTTTGGAATGGCTAATGGGCGAGATGTTTCCTATGATCTACCTATTCATTGTTGTGATATGCCTCAAAGAATCTGGAACAACAAAGCTTGAGCTCTAAATCCATTGTATATTAAACTGCTTATCTAAAGATAAGAACAATGTGGTCTTTCTTGTTAGTGCAAAAGCCAAAGGACTCTTAGTGAATGGTTTCTCCTTTCAAGAATTTGGGAATTGCCACACATAGCATGATTATTTTCTAAGGTGAGTCATTTAAAATTTTGACTTGATGAAAATTTATCCTTTTAGTTTACAAAAGGAAATGAGTGTTAATTGAGGTTGAATTGGTGGTTTCAAGGTTCTAGGCCAAAGCATGATGTGGAATGGGAAATTTGTATTGGCATGGCTGATTGTAGTTGGAAGCAGATTACAAAGAGATTGTGATGAAGCTGCACACTGATACAACTGATGGGTCCATGATTTAAAACAAGGAAACTAAGTTGGTTGTGAGGATGTAAGTCTTGATTTTAGATATTAGCTTGCCAAGGAACTTTATGAGGATATTGAGAAATTCCTTGTCAATGAGTCATTCACTACCAAGAGTGGGCAGAATATCAAAGGTTAAACCACAGGTTTGTACATGTATTATTTTTAATTGATCTATTCTGTTATCATATTTAATTGAAACTATCAACAGTGTGATTTGCTCTTTCCGCTAATTTGCAGGTTTCTATTGGAGATGACGTCTGCAGTTTAGAATTCCATTGAAGAATCCATTTGATAGCAACTACCAACAAAATTTTTGAATCATGAAAATGAAGAAGTCTGCCAAAATTATCTTACCTACTGAGTGGAGATGCAGTGGACCATTGTAGAAAAAATGGAGACAGTGAATCACTCCATGCCAATGTCTATCTCTAATGTAGTGTGTGAAGTTTGATTTGTTGGGTTAGCATCTGAAATCCAACCCAAAGAAAAACCTGAATATGGAATTTTTCGGGCGAAGGTGAGTAATGCGAATGTATGTTTTTATGAATCAGATCAAATCTGAACCGTATCCGCATATGTATTAGGGTTTTGGGGTATTTATATGTTTTGTTCTAGGGTTGTGTGTAGGGGGAGAGAGAAAGGTTATGAAAGTTGTAAATTGTATTTAGACGAGTTTTCTTCTTGATAGTGAAAGTTTTCTCTACGGCTCAGTGGTTTTTCCTTAAATTGGGGTTTTCCATGTAAATCTTGTGTTGTGCATGATTTCTTTTCTTCTTATTGCTTATTGATTTTATTGCATCTCGTTTCTTTTGCGAAGAAGGTAAAATGATCCTAATAACTAATATCAAAACGAGGTTTGGTTCGAGTGGGAGCAATTGTAGCAACAACAACGGTGGAGGAACCTACATGGTTCAATGTTGAAAAATTCAATAGTGTAGGATTACCTTTATTAGAAGAATCTCTATTAGCCGCTTGGAGGAAAGAGCAAAAAGCCAATGATGATGTCAAAGGCAGACTGGGAAGTACTTGATTACAAAGCCCTTGGTATGATTCATCTTTTGTTATCTTCGTTAATAGATTTTAATATTTCTAATGAGAAAACCACACAAGACTTGATGTTAGCCCTTTGTCAAATATATGAAAAACCACCAGCTTTTAACAAAGTGTTTCTAATAAAGCGATTATTTAATATGAAAATGGCAGAAGGTGAAACTATAACTGAACATTTAAACAAGTTCAATATAGTTACCAACCAATTTATCTTAGTTGGAATCAATTTTGATAGTGGGGTTAAGGCCTTGTTGATTCTCTTATCTTTACCAGATAGTTGGGATGGTTTGGTAATGGTTGTCAGTAATTCTTCAGGATCCATCCCCATAAAGTATGATGACATGGTGAGCATGATTCTAAGAGAAGAAGTTTATAGGAAATTCTCATCCTTGGGAGAAAATTTAGGTAGTACTTTAAATATGGAAGGAAGATGAAGAATAATTGATAGAAATTAGGATCAGGGTAGATCCATGTGAAGAGGCAAATCAAGATCTAGAAAAGCTAAGGTGGAATGTTGGAATTATGGTAAGAAATGACACTTAAAAAAGGATTGTAGGGCTTCAAAGAAGAACATATATGGTACTAACAATAAGGATAATAAAGCTTTTACAAATATTATCGAAGAAGTTGAAGATGCATTAGTTCTGGCCTTAAACAACAAGTCAGAGTCATAGGTGATTGACTTTGGAGTGTCTTTCCACGCCACATCTAACAAAGAATGTCTTAAGAATCATATGCAGGGTGACCTTGGTAAGGTGTTTCTAGGAGATGATAAAGCCTGCAATATAGTGGGTAAGGGAGATGTTCTGATTAGTTTGTCAAATGGGGGTACATGGATGTTGAATGATATGCGTCACGTACCTTGTCTAAAAATAAATTTGATTTCAGTAGGTCAGCTCACAAGTTTAGGTTACAACATGGTTTTCACATTAGATTCATAAAAAATCACAAAGGGTACCTTAGTTGTAGCTCACAGAAAGAAAGAAATGACACTCTATATGATGGAAAATACAATAATCTCTATTTCAGTTATAGCTAAAGGTGTAGATTCAGATATCTTGTATTATAGGTTGGGACACTTGAGTGAAAAGAGAATGAAGATTCTTCACTCAAAAGGGAAGCTTTTAAAATTCCCGAAATGGATTCTAGAGAGGGGGTGAAGAGGATCTTTATAAAATATTTAAAATTTCTTTTAAATAAATTATTC
>JAOXJP010028044.1:0-16963 GCA_025762735.1 Platanus orientalis
AATGCCAAGTGCTGAAGGTAATATTCTTCTGTGTGTGACACCACCAATAGGTTCTAGATCATCATGAACCTCTCCCACATCTCGTTAGTCATAAATAACTTTTTACAATTTGTAAGCACATTCTTACTAATGCGCCACCTACACAAAAAATGTGTAGCATTGGGAAATACCCTTGATATGGCATTCATTAAAGCTAACTCCCTATCTATTACAATGACATTAGGGAGAGCACTGTCATCCATGATACTATGTAGGACACCTAGTGCCCATACAAAGTTATCCTCCCTCTCATGCTGAAGATACACAAATGCCATACAAAAAAGTCAAATCAGTACACATTAAGTCCACAATCTCCAGTAGTGGCATGCGATATCTATTTGTCTTATAGGTGCAATCCATGATCAACACACTTAGGAATGCACACAACAGGTTCATAGAAGCCAGGTGTGCCCAAAAAATATCAGTGACAGTCTCATTGTCTTCGGTTAGCTGATGTCACTCAATGTAATTATACTTCCCCAACTGTCCAAGTAGGTGTTGCATCTGAGATCTATCAGCCTTCTCTTCCCTCTTTTGTTTAGCTCGCGCACTATATATTACAGTTATTGTAGTCGTGTTGAGGGTATCTCTTTGCTTTATTGCACTTAATATGTTTTTTGGTCGAACGTTACTCTTAGACCTATCTTTCAAAAGTGAGGACTCTCCGTCAATCTACCCACAAGAGAGTGACCTTCGAGATGATCGGCAGGAGGGTGATTATGCACCCCGCATACGACTAGCAACAACCAATCGTCATCAGTGGGTAACTTCTTTCCCTTCAGTTGGAATGGACATTCGCACTTCTTAGTGCCCTTTCCCTTGTTTCTTACAAACCCGCTAACATTTCTTGTCCTATTATCTTTTCTATACCGTCCACTCTACTCACATGCAAGGGTTAGACCTGGTTTTCTTATGTCATAACCGGAATTTGACTTCTTAATAACTACATCAAACCCATTCCTCTTTCCAACATCTATCGACCTCCTAATAAATGTCATCCAATTACTGAATATCTACACATAGGAAAACAATAATAACGTCAAGTTCATCCAAATTGTTATACACACTAGTCACATTATCAGTTACATACACTTTTTTTACCTCGTGCGTGGTGAATTCATTATTGTAATCTATCACCATTTCATCACCAATCCGACTGTAGTGGGTAGAGACATTGGGCTGCTAAAAAAACATTCAGCTTTCTGTTTTTGTTCAGCCTCAAAGCTAAACAGGCACCGAACAAGCTAAAGCCTATTCAACCCTATAATGCCGAACATGACGGAGGAAAAAAAAAAAAAACAGTTGCAAACTTGAAATATTTTTTACCTTGGGGCTTCCGTTTCGCTCCATTTCACTTCCTTCATGCTCCATTGTTGAGTTCTTATTTGAGAATCACAATGTATGGCTTTTTTTGGGTGTTAAGAGAGTCTAGATGGAGAAGAATTGAGAGGAAGCAAAAGAACGAGGGAGGTGTGAGGTGTGGAAGAATGAGAGTTTGAAGTTAATGGTACAGGAGAAGAGGAGGAGGTGTGGAGGCGTGCTTACAAATATGTTTTTTAAGTTTTTTTTTTTCATTAGGGTTATAACTGTCATTTTAAATTAGGGTATTTTTGGAATAGAGTTAAGTGAGGTGTGCTTACAAAAAACTTGAGGTGCGCATATAAGCTCCCTTAAATTTGGGACGGAAAGGATAGAACATCTTTTCCATTTATTTTAACCAAAATGTAGTTGACAGAACGTCCATCGGAAGCAAATTTTCTGTGACTGAAATTGGTGTGACCAATGTATGACACACCAAGGACTGAAATGTTTTCTATGAGGTTAAAACTGTAAAAAAATGTTCAAGTCAAAAACTAAGTATCAAAAAAGAGGCACAAAAACAAAACACTTATTTTAGGAAACAAATGTTCTGTCCTAGATTTTGTATGTCCCAATTTAGGAGTGGCAATGTTTGACACGACCCATGTACCCAGCACGAAATAAACAGGTTAGTGTTGACTATAAACGTGTTTTGGGTCGTGGGTCAGCCCACTTTGATATGATTAATAAATAGGTCAGGTTTGAGTTGACCCATATAATTGTATACCCTTAACTTGACATGACACGAATCTAATCTGCCAACACAAATTATGACATAACCCACAAACACAACACAAAATAAGCAGGTTAAGGTTGGTTGTAAATGTGTTTTGGGTCAAGGCAGGTCAACCCGCTTTGACACGATTAATAAATGGGTCGAGTTCAAGCTGAGCCATATAGTCATATACCCTCATCTAGACACAGCACAAATCCAACCTGCTAACACAAATTTCCACCCCTAGTCCCACACAAAGGCTGCATGCATATGATTAAGAGTTAAAACTGAAAAAATAGTTTTCAAGTGAAAAAATAGGTACCCCTAAAAATGCCCCCAGGATTTGGTCCATCCCCTTAACAAACATCTAAAGTCCTCCGGCTCACAAGGGGCACATCAGGTCGAAAAATGAAAATCGCTTTCCCCCAAAAAGTGTGAATCACTTTTTCGACGTGATGTGTCCCCTTGCATGCGGGAGGACTTTAGCTGTTTGGAACACCAAATCCATGCCCATAAAAATCCCCCCGGATTTCATGCGTACAAAAGAGGTGCACATGGACCAGGGGCGAACACATCAGCACCGAAAAGCGATAAGCGCATATAAGTTCCCAAAAAGTGTAATCACTTTTCAGTGCTAATGCGTCAACCCCCTGGTCCATGCACACCTCTTTTATGGGCAGGAAATCCGGGCTCCATAAAAATGGAGTGCATAGGGTTAAAACTATTTAAAAAATGTTCAAATGAATATTTGCTTCTTCTTTTTTTGTTGGTAAATAGTTGCTCACAATTTAGGACACACACCAAATTAAAAAACCATCAGTTCACATGTGTCATCCTGTGGTATGAGGACACAACACAATATACAAAATTATGAATATAACATTTGTTCCCCTCATAGTTTTGAGAATCAGACTGAACTAGAGGCCAACATGGTTTAACCAGAATTGACACTCTAAACGGTTCTATAAAAGCTCAAAACCGTAATTTGCAAAAACCACATGTAACTGACAAAACCAATCTAAACCGATGAAAATGAGCCTGTTTTTTTAAAAAAACAGTTATAATAAAACCAACCGTTTTTCTTCTTCTTTCAAATATATATATAAGCCAGTGGCCTCAAGCCACTTTCTCATCCACATGGAGACTCTCTTAAATTTTTCTCAATTTTCCTATAATACCCTTTAAAAACCATTTTCCTTTCTATATTCTCTATATTTTAAAAAGGTTTTTGATGTCTTTACACGCTTCATCTCTCATGCATCCATTCTCTCAATTCTTTCCATTTTAGAAAATGGAAACCTTCCAAATTCTTCTTTGTCTCACGTATCCATCGTTTAAAGTCTTTCCATGCTCCATCTCTCACCCATCCATCTCTAATTCTTTCCATTTTAGAACATGGAAACCTTCCCAAACTCCTCTTTCCAATGGAAATTTTATTTCCTTATTCTCCTACCTGCTAAAAAGATAGAAGACACTCAACTAACAAAATCGTCTTCTTCCTCTTTCCTTTTTCTTTTTCCTTAGAGTTCTTAGATTTTTCAATATTCTCACCCTCTCACATATCAATTCTAATTATGTTCAATATTTGGTATAAGAAGGGACAATACATCCCATAAACACAGACATCTCTCATGATTCAAGAGTTTGGAACCAGTATTAGAAAGGGCATGATTTTATAAACACAGACATCTCTCACAATCAGATGTTCATTTTTGTTGGACTAACAAACTCTTAAACTAAAATAACAAAGTCATAACAAACTCCTAACTAATTCAAACACCGTCTAATTAACTTGATTTAATTCCATAGGAGGTTGTAGCTTGGTAAACAACAAAGAACTCTAAATCGGTCCACAATCAAACACTCCAAAAACTCTATCCGTCTTCTCCAAAAACTATGGTTTTAGCAAACAAAGTGTATTTCCTCTTGCGATAAAGCACTTGGCAACCCTCTTGTGCTAGGTGACACCTGTCCCAAAAAGTGAAAAGGCACATGTTGCAGTGTTAACCGCTTTTTAGATCTTTTTTTTTTGCTTTTTTGGGACAAGTGTGGATTAGTGTCAAGAGCAAGAGGGTTGCCAATCACTTTTTCACAAAGAGGAAATCCACTTTCTTTAGCAAATGGTGTCTTTGCTAAATCATCCCATCCACTTTCTATCATGTTGAACCAAAGTCCGAAATCAGATTGGGAGTTTAGTAGAAGCCTGTAGGAAAAGAGAAATTTTAAGTCAAAAACGATCTTAAGAGATACCTTGAACGAAAAGAAGAAACCAAAAGTTAAAATAAAACAAATTAGTTCTACAAATGTGTAACAACGTTAGGAGAGGTAACTGAGTTAATTAAGGAAACCTAAATCAGTTATTATTATTATTATTATTTATTTATTGTAAAAAACTTCCATTAAGAAGCCAGGGAGGAGGAGAACCTGAAGATTCACTCTTGAGGAACCATCGGGGACACTCCAGAACAAAGAGGGATCCCGAAGACCTGTTGAGCATGATCATGCGCTACACTCTTATAAGTTATGTCTACATTATAAATACAAACATCTTCCAACAAAGATATTAAATGTTTAGAGTCAAGAAAAAAGTTACAGCACTGCCATGAGCATTCAACAAAGCTGCCATTGACTATCTTCACGGTCTGGAGAGAATTTGATAAAATGAGGACTTTTTTTGCTAGGATTTGGGTTGCTAGCGTCAGCCCCCAGGTCAAAGCCTCCATTTTTGCTTCCAAAGCTTCATTCCATGTGGATTTTACTTTAACTGACCTGATCAACTCTCCATAAAAAGAAATGGCCACTACACCAACCCCGGATGCCGACTTGTTTCCAAGCGAGGTCGCATCCACATTGATTTGGGTTGGTGATTTATACCTATTTCAGCATTCTTTGAATCTGTCCCTATTCACTATTCTCAAACTATAGATCTATTTGATGCCCTTACTTGCCTACTTGCGTTTATTGTGGTATTGATTCCACTACAACATTAATCAACATTGTTCTCATTGCTTGTGAAAGGAGTCGGACTTTCCATGACTGGACATGAGTAGCCATCCGATGAGCGAAAGTAATGGAAAGTCATAGTGTTATTGTCCAATGTACATCAAAGTTCCCTTATAACCCCCCCACTTAGCCTTAAGTTATTGGAGGCATTACATGCATATTTGTTACTTGTATAGAGTGAACATCGAAAAGGTTTCACAATGTGGGGTTTGGGCACAAAATAACAACAACAATTCCAAATCAAGGCACTAATCTTGAAATGTCTATTGTGTCCTTGTACCAAAACACCCACTTAAAGTTGGAGCCATACCCTATGTGCCAGGTCACACAATGTACCAAGACACAAGTGGGGTGGGCCCCATGCAAAAAGTGAATGTATCCCACCCCTTGTGTCTTGGTAAATTGTGTCACCCGGCATAGAGGATATGGTTCCCTAAAAGTTTTCCCTCTATCATTAGAAACTCAAGAATGGAGTTTCCCTAACCCATGAAACTTGGGTCCATTATGGACTTAAGGCTAAGTCTAAACCACCTCAAGTATATCCCCATCTGATCCAAACCCGACCAATTAACAACACCAATTGCTAGGGTGGCAATTCGTGTTGGTGGGTCAGATTCTTGTCATGTCAAGATAAGGGTATACTACTATATGGTTTAACCTTGACCTGACCCATTATTAATCATGTCAAAATGGGTCAACCTGCCTAGACTCAAAACACATTTACATTCAACCCTAACCTACTTATTTCATGTCGGATTCGCGTGTTATGTGGTAATTTGTGTTGGTCAGATTCATGTCATGTTAAGTTAAAGGTAAAAGAGTATATCGGTTAATCTGAATCTGACCCATTTATTAATCGTGTCAAAACAGGTTGACCCGCTTTGACCCAAAACACGTTTACAGTCAACCTTAACCTGCTTATTTCGTGTTGGGTTCATGTCAGGTTCACAGGTTGTGTCAAACATTGCCACCCCTACTAATTGCATATTCTATCACATTGTATGTTGTATTTGTGATACCCTGCACTTGCCTCATGTAATGTTGGCAAGGTTTAACCGTTTAGATGTTAAGTGGACTTGACCCGAATACCCTAGAGACCTTAGGCCATCATTGGTGTGTACATATGGGCATATACAGATCCCAAGAACCTTAGAGGGCCTAGAAGACCTAAATTGAACAACCCAACACCACCCCAATGGCTCGTGCCTACCACTCATGAGCACTTGCGATGATAGGTGAGCAATCGCAATGGGGTACTCTGAATGCTCAAGGCTCAAGGGGAGTGCACCAAGCCTAATTTTAGAAAATGAAAATGGGGATTTCTCCCCATTTTGCATGGAATCTTCAAGAATGGGAAGTCTCATACTAGGATGAGTATATTACCTCATTTTGGTCCAATTTGGATTAAAATATACCTAAGACACTAAAGATAATAGAAGGGAGAGAAAATTGGGAGAAATGAGTTCATCTAAGAAAGGTAAGCTCCAAACCACCTAGATCTAGACTTGTTGCAAATCTATGTCACTTGCTTGCACTTTTGCCATGTATGTATCCTTCTATGCCTTAAATTTTATGCATCCATCATTTATGCTATGAAATTCCCACTATTAGAAACCTAGCCATTGTATGAATCCACGAGGGAGATGGGGAAATCTCACCCACTAATCCAAGGATAGTAAATACTATTGTAAATTAATGTCATTTTCTTCTTTGTTTCGTATAGATCTTTGCGAATCAATGAGAATCTCATTGCTGGACTGTTTTTTATTTGGAAACTATAAGAGATTGATCTTATGATTGTAAGAAATTCTCATGTGAATTGAATGTTATTCACATCATTTATGCTAACTATTCCTTTGATGAATCCATACTATCTATTAGAATCATATGTGAATTGTTTGAAATCTGAACCTATATATGTTTTGATCTCATGTTGCTTGCTATTGATAGATCCATGATGTTTCCATTGAAATCCATATGTTAGACATATAATTGACACGAATCTAAGATCGAATTGATAAGAATCCCTATGAAATTTTCTATTATGGAACATGATATGATTGATTTAAGTGAATCTTATTGAATTTCCATAAGAAATGTGAATTCCTTTGAATTAACATGAAATTGAACATGAGGGAAAGTGTCATTGATTGAAATTAAGTATGATTAAACATTTGATTCTACATTTAACTGTGAAATATGAATCAATGATTGACATGATCGATTCCTTTGAACAAAACAAAAATCTCATGATATGAAAGATCATAAGAACTATGAATTATCGAAATTTACTTGAATGAATGATCATATATGATCTATACAAATGAAATGTGAATAAATTAATATGAAATTCCAATTTATCATGATGTAACTTATTGAACAATGAATCATTCTTTCATATGTCATGAGACTTTTATTGACCATTGATGTTCTTTGATATGTCTCTATTGTTATTGAATTTTGAAATGCTATTTGAACCATTGGGCTATTGAACCCTCTTTAGGTTTTATTGAATTATCGAACTATTGAACCTTTGAATAGAATTCGATGACCTTAACCTTAGGTCTAAACAAGGGAGGGACCTAGCTCTAGGTCAAAATAAAACAAAATTATCTATTTTGATGACCTAACATTGGGTCTAAACAAGGGAGGAACTTAACCTTGGACCTAAACAAGGAAATGACCTAACCCTAGGTCAAAATAGAGAATAACTTTATTAAACTTTAAACCATTAAACCCTTGAATATTATTTTGAGACGTACCATTGGGTCACTACAATGGAAGTTATTGACTTGACTCGGCTTATGTGTCATCTTCACATTGAACCTATTGAACCTTATTGAACACAATTCTGAAACCTCCCATTAGGTCACTACAATGGAGAATAATGATCGAATCTTTGAAATATATTGACAAGTGATGTGAACTATCGAATGAGACATTTGAGAAAGTCTATACATAAATGAACCATGTAATATGAATGTATTGAATCATAATGACAAGTAAGCTAACTACTAAAGAGAGATATGGAAATGAATAAAAAAAAGTAATATATTGACTAATTACGAAAATGAATGATGCTACGCTTATCATTACATTGTAACATGTACTCATTTATTATCCACATTGATTATGTTATATGGTTTATATGATTGTACCCATGGATTGAAATGTTATTGCTTCCTATAGTTTGAATTTCATATTGTTACCCATGTTTACGTCAGGTATGAAAAGCCTATGTGCCAGCATTGTCTTTATCATTTGGACTTGGTTTGCATTTGTACATATTGATCCTGTCAAGTTCAACCTAATTAACACAGGCTTGGATGAGATGATGGAGTGATCGGGTTGATGTGAGAGATGATGGATCCGGTTGGAGATGTGTTTTTTTATTGCATTTTCTATATGAAACATTACTTCGGAAATGTAATAATTTCAGTTTGATTGGATCTTATGTAATAGATTGAACCTATTGCTAGTTGACTTGTATGAATATTATGTGATTATGGTACTTCTTTTATTATGCTCATAGTCATTTTATTTTTGAGTAGATAGATTTATATTTCCGCTGTACTTCACTATTTTAAATGGAAATCTTTATGGATACATGTTATTGATCACATGATATTGATGATTGATATTATTACTTGAGGATTTATATTGAATTGTGATTAAGGATATTAGTTGATCTTTTAGTGTCTTAGAATTCTCTATGATTCTAAGTGTGTTATTGTTTGGGTTTAGGTATTTAATGCCACCAAGGATGAGTACTAGAGGTGCATCCTCTACATTGGCACCCGAGAAAGATCATTTTGAAAGGATTTTGGGAGCTATCCATGGCCTCGTTGAGATGATGAGGGATCACATCACCAATGAGAGACAACCAAAAGAAAGAGATAATGGAAATGAGAATCATGTGATTAAGCGGTTTCAAAGAATGCAATCACTAGAGTTTAGAGGAACAACTAATCAGCTTGATGAGATTTTTGAGGTGATAAGGTGTATTGATGATCAATAAGTCTCTTTAGCTACTTTCATGATGAAAGGTGAGGCCAAACATTGGTGGTGTACTATGAAGGATACGCTCGTAGAACAACATGATGAGCCTCCTACTTGGGAGATGTTCCTTGAGATGTTTACGGATTATTATCTTATACATAGTGTTCAAGAAGAGAAGGAATTGGATTTCCTTGATTTGGTGCAGGGTAACATGGCTATGTTGCAATATAAGGCGAAATTCATGGAGTTTACCACTTTGTTTCACATATTGTTGTGGATGATGCAATGAAGGCTTGGAAATTCAGCATGGCCTTAGACCCAATATTTGTTCTCGTATGTATGTGCTAAGATTGATGATCTTTATGGATGTGGTTGAGATTATCCGCATAATGGAGAAGGAAAGTGATGAGCTCCAGAAGATTCGTGACTGAGGGAAGAAGCCATTTCAGCCTAATGCTCACAAGGAGCCTATTGCTCCAACACCTGCTGAGAAAAGGGCAACTAAACATGGAGTTGTTGAGCAATGCAGGAGATGCGGAAAGAGGCATAGTGGTACATGTTATTGGAACACTGGTGCTTACTTTAACTATGGACATACTGACCATTTATCTCGCGATTGTCCTATGAGGAAGGACATCCTAACCGCTAAACCAGTTGATGACCAACAACGTCCAAAGGTCAAAGCCCATGTCTATGCCATCATTGAGAGAGATGCGGAGGCCTCCAAAGCTATTGTCTCAGGTACTATTCCATTTTTTATCACACCACATTTGTCCTCATAGACCCTAGATCTACACATTCGTTCATATCATATGCTTATGCCAAACATGCTAGTTCTTCACCTGTGATTTTAGACTATGTCCTACCCATTTCTACTCCTCTTGGGAAGTCATTGTTAGCTGATTTAGTACTTAAGTCTTGTGTTATTATGATTGAGAACTTAGAGTTACCGGCATACTTGATCTTACCTAACATGGAGGACTTCGATGTAATCTTGGGAATAAATTGGTTAGCCGCATATCACACTATAATCCATTGCTATTCTAAAGAAGTTGTATTCCACATACTAGGATTGGTGGAATTCTCATTCCAATGAGTCAAGAAGGATTATTTCCCATGTTTAATTTCGGCCATTCAAGCTGGGAAGCTTCTTCGAAGAGGTTGGCAAGGTTATCTGACCTATATGGTTAGTAACCAAATCACAGAGACTAAAGTGGAAGATGTTCCTATCATTTGGAATTTGTTGATGTCTTTCTAGAAGATCTTCCAGGATTACCACCCGATAGAGAAGTTGAGTTTGTCATTGACTTGGTCCCAATCACCGCACTGATTTCCATCACTCCTTACTGTATGACACTGGCGAAGTTGAAAGAATTGAAATTGTAACTCCAAGAGTTGTTTGACATAGGATTTATTCATCCTAGTGTATCCCCATGGGGTGCACCTATTGTTTTGTTAAGAAGAAGGATGGATCAATGAGGATGTGTATTGACTACCGACAATTGAACCAAGTCACTACTAAGAACAAGTATCCACTACCCCGAATTGATGACTTGTTCAACCAACTACAAGGTACAACCGTATTTTCAAAGATTGACTTGAGGTCCGGTTATCACCAATTTAAGGTTAGCTGGGAGGACATCCCAAAGACTGTTTTTCATACCCGTTATGGACATTATGAGTTCTTAGTGATGTCCTTTAAATTGACTAATGCTCCAACTGCTTTTATGGATTTGATGAACATAGTGTTTAAACCTTACTTGGACCAATTTGTGATAGTTTTCATTGATGACATCCTTGTATACTCTAAGAGCATAGAGGAACATAAGTCACGCATGAGGATTTTTCTTGTAGACACTAAGAGATTCGTTGAAGGTTTCTCTAAGATTGTAGGACAGTTAACTAAGCTAACTCAAAAATATACAAAGTTCGAGTAGAATGATGACTGTGAGAAGAGTTTTTAAGAACTAAAGGATCGACTTGTGTCCGCTCCAGTCCTTACACTACCATATGGCACAGGTGGTTTTGTTGTGTATAACAATGCTTCACAGAAAGGCCTAGGTTGCACACTTATACAAAATAGAAAGGTAATCGCGTATACTTCGAGACAGCTTAAGCCACATGAGTTAAATTATTCTACTCTTGACTTGGAGTTGGCAATAGTAGTTTTTGCACTAAATATTTGGAGACACTATTCGTATGGTGAGACTTGCGAGATATTCATAGATCATAAAAGTCTCAAATAGATATTTTCTCAGAAAGAGTTGAATCTGAGACAAAGAAGATAGATGGAACTAATCAAGGATTATGATTACACAATCAACTACCACCCAAGGAAAACTAATGTGGTAGCTGATGCCTTAAGTAGGAAATCCTCGAGCTCACTTGCTTGTCTCAGAGTTAGGAGGACTGGTTTATTTCAGGAATTAAAAGATTTGAAGGTAGAACTTGAGGTGAATGAGTTGAAAACGTTCTTTGCACATTTAAGGGTGTAGTCTACCCTTGTTGATCATGTGAAGATAGCCCAGAGTAGCAATCCATTACTAATGAAGATTGTAGAGACAGTAAAGAAGGGCGGCAAAACTGATTTCTCTATGTATATTGATGGCCCTTTGAGGTTTGGGAATCGTCTTTGTGTTCCAAGCAATGATGAGTTGAAAATGATGATTCTTGAAGAAGCTCATGGAGTTGCTTATGCAGTTCACCTTGGTAGCACCAAGATGTACAAGGATTTGAAAGAAACTTATTGGCGAAACAATATGAAGTGTGAAATAACGGACTTTGTTTTCAAGTGTTTGACTTGCCAACAAGTCAAGGATGAACATCAGAAGCCCATAGGTCCACTTCAACCACTTGAAATTCTGGAATGGGAGTGGGAACACGTCATGGATTTTGTTGTGTGTTTACCCAAGACAAGTAAGGGTTATGGCTCTATGTGAGTGATTGTCAACCGACTGACGAAGTTTACACATTTCCTACCTATCCAAATATCTTACTCACTAGACTGATTAACCAAGTTATACATGGATGAGATTGTGCGATTACACGGAGTTCTATCTAGCATTGTTTCCGATAAAAAACCACGGTTTGCCTCTCATTTTTTGGGGAGATTTCAAGATGCAATGGGTATCAAACTGAAATTCAGCACTCCATTCCACCCTCAGACAGATGGACAATCAGAAAAGACCATACAAACACTTGAAGACACAATTGAATTCAAGGGAAGTTGGGACAATCATTTTCCATTGATTGAGTTTGCCTATAACAATAGTTATCAAGCAAGTATCTAAATGACACATTTCTAAGATCTTGATAGAAGAAGATGCCAATCACTGATTTGTTGGGATGAAGTCAAGGAGAAGTAAATGCTTGGATCCGATCTAGTTCAGATCACCACAAAGAAGACCCGAATCATCTGTGATTGATTAAAAATTGCCGAAGCTGGAAAAAGAGCTATGTCGACAAGAAAAGGTGAGAACTCGAATTTGAAGTGGGTGATCACGTATTTCTTAAGGTTTCTCCATCCAAGGGAGTGACTAGATTTAACAAGAAAGTAAAATTTAAACCGAGATTCATTGGCCCATTTGAAGTATTGAAGAAGGTGGGAGAGGTAGCATATGGTTGGATTTACCATCAAAATTGTCCCATGTTCATAGGGTATTCCATGTGTTAATGTTAAGGAAACACATGTGAGATCATTCTCATGCGTTGTAATACATTTCGTTAGACATTAATGAGGATCTATCGTATGATGAACAACCCATAATGATCCTCAATTGCAAGGAACAAGTGCTACGCTCTAAGACTGTACCTTATGTAAAGGTTCTTTAGCGCAACCACTCCACTGACTAAGCTACATGGGAGGGTGAAGCAAACATGAAGGCTAAGTACCCACACTTGTTTGATGATCAAGGTACATAAATTTAGGGATTGGATTTTTATAAGGGTGGAGGATGTGACACTTCCACTTGCCTCATGTAATGTTAGCAATGTTTAATCGTTTAAATGTTAACTAGACTTGACCCGAAGACCCTAGAGACCTTAGGCCATCATGGGTATGTACCCATGGGCATACACAGATCCCAAGGACCTTAGAAGGCCTACAGACTTAAAGTGCATAACCTAGCACCACCCCGATCACTCACACCTATAGGCGAGTGCTTGCAGTGGGGTGTCCTAAGCGCTCAAAAGCAAGGCGAGTGATCGGACAAGAAGTCTAGAACCCTGTTTTTCAAATATCTCAAACCAAGCATTTACCTAACCACACGAGTGGTTGTGACTACCACTTGTGAGCACTCACGGGGATAGGCAAGCAATCATGAGGGGGTACCCCGAGCTTTTGCCAAGCCTACTTTTGGAAAATAAAAATGGGGATTTCTTCTTATTTCACATGAAATGTTTCTAAAAGGGGCAATCTCATTCTAGGATGAGTATATTACCTCATTTTAGCCTAATTTGGATTAGAATACACTTAAGGCATAAGAGATAATAAAAGGGAGAGAAAATTGGGAAAAATGTGCTCACCCAAGAAAGGTAAGGTTCAAACCACTAAGATTTAGACTTGTTTAGACTAAGTTTAATAAATTAGACTATAGATTCTTATTCCTCTATAGTTTATCATTGAATTCATACCATTAATGGCAAAGGGTGACCATTGAAGAGGTTTAATCAAAGTTTTGAAGGAGAAGAAAGAAGATTGTAACTACATTTGCAAATCTATGTCACTTTTTGCACTTTTGCCATGTATGTATCCTTCATGCCTTAAATTCTATGCATCCATCATTTATGTTATAAAATTCCCACTATTTGAACCTAACCATTGTATGAATCCATAAGGGAGATGGGGAAATCTCACCCACTAATCCAAGGATAGTAAGTACTATTGTAAACTAATGTCATTTTTTTCTTTGTTTCCTATAGATCTTTGTGAATCGATGAGAATCCTATTACTGAACTATTTTTTATTTGGAAACCATGAAAATTGATCTAGATTGTTGATCTTATGATTGTAAGAGATTCTCATGTGAATTGAATGATATTCCCATCACTTATGCTAACCTTTCCTTTGATGAATCCATATTATCTATTAGAATCATAAGTGAATTGTTTGAAATCTGAACCTATGTATGTTTTGATCTCATGTTGCTTGTTATTGATAGATCCATGATGTTTCCATTGAAATCCATATGTTATACATGTAATTGACATGAATCTAAGATTGAATTGATAAGAATCCCTATGAAATTTTCTATTATAGAACATGATATGATTAATTTAAGTGAATCCTATTGAATTTCCATAAGAAATGTGAATTCCTTTGAATTAACATGAAATTGAACATGAGGGAAAGTGTCATTGATTGAAATTAAGTATCATTAAACCTTTGATTCCACATTTGGACTGTGAAATATGAACCAATGATTGACATGATCGATTCCTTTGAGCAAAACAAAAAATCTCATAATATGAAAGATCATAACAACAATGAATTATCTAAATATACTTGAATGAAAGATCATATGTGATCTATATGAATGAAATATGAATAGTAGTTGATTATTAAATTCGAATATATCATGATCGGGACTTATTGAACCATGAAGTCTTCTTTCATATGTCATGAGAATTCTTATTAACCATTGATGTCCTTTGATGTGTCTCTATTGTTATTTAATTTTAAAATACTATTTGAACCATTGAACTATTGAACCCTCTTTGGGTTTTATTGAACTATCGAAATATTTAACCTTTGAACAGAATTTGATGACCTTAACCTTAGGTTTAAAATGAGGAAGAGACTTAACCTTGGGTCTAAACTGAAAGTCCGGTTAATATCCTAGAGGGGGATGAATAAGATATCTAAAAATTCTTTTTGGTTTACCCCCAATTAAAATTCTAATTTCGATGTTGCAATAATTCTTAAAATTTAATACACTTAGAAATATGCTTCAATTATGATAATTGCAATGCAATGACAATTAATAATTTTGATCTCTCAATTACTTTAAGTTCCGACTAAACTGTAAATGTGAAAGATCATGTATAAAATGATAAACATGTCATGTAGAGATAGAGGGGAGAGTTAATTCACACACACACAAGTACACATAACACAAGATTTATAGTGGTTCAGTACTCAAGCCTACATCCACTTTCAAAGCTCACCACCGAGCTACAAAATTTTGTTAAGATTAAATTGCATTACAATCAAGGTTAAAATTTTAAAACCTACTACTTGCAAAGGCAAGCTATACTCACGGTGTCACCGACGGGAGAGGTCTATACTTGGTGTCTCCGGCGGGTATTGTCTACATTATCGATGTCTCCAGCGGTAGTGCTATGGTCTACACCTAGTGACTCTGGCGGGTGCGGTCTACACCTGGTGTCTTCGGCAGGTGTGGTCTCAAAGTAAATAAAATTTAATACAAGTTACCTTATTAGGCTTGTGTATTGCTTGATGCTTATTAAGGTGGTTGCTCCTTTGTTGAGCTAGTGTGCCAATGGGTTCTACCAAACTTCCAAGAGTCTCTCTTTGCTTCTTGAAGCTTTTCACAAGGGTTTACTTAAGAGAGTAAGCCCTTCTCCTTTCTTACCTCTTCTTGTTTTTCAAGTGTAGAGTGCTAGGGAAGCACTTAAAAGCTCCTTAATCTTCAATCAATGCTCATAAGAGTGAGCCTTTGGTAGTTGAGAGATATAAATGCCTTAGTTTTCTCTTCTCTTTTGTGTTCAATGTGAAATTGTGTGTTAGAGAGCTCATTTGAGCTTCTTTCATACTTATAGGGTATGAGCACAGTTGTGCACCCTTGATTTGGCATCTACCCCAATGGTCAAAAAATCACAGACGTAGATCTGTTATTATTTTTGAATTTTTGTAATTGTGGATCGATCCGGCATATCTGGATTGATCTGGTGTCTCAGTCTGAGACACCCGAGCTTTACCAAATCGATCCAAAAAGTAGTGGATTGATCCACTAAGTGCGGATTGATCCGACCCCATCTGGATCAATCCGATTCCCCTGTTTTTCTGCTAGTATGTTTTGATCATACACCCACTCACTTGAAAATCTATGTAGGAGGCATGGGTTGGTTCATAAGGCTATGTCAAGGTCTTTTGATCTTTTTAACCTAGGTCTATCATGTTATATACATTCACAAACCTTTCTTGAGCTTAATGAACCTCGAGTCTTCAAGCTTTCAAACCTTGGCAATCTTGGGAATGGATCATCATCGACTTCAAGTGATGGAACTCGTCTTCTTTCTTGGAAACCAACACTTAATGATTAGAGACATGACTCAACGTATGCAATGCGCTCATGCCATGCCTAATCTACCACTCCATGTATTTTATGCAATATGAAATTGACAATATACATCAACATAAACAAGAAATTGACCTAGTTTAAGTCGAAATAGAGCAAAATTATGTATTTTGATGACCTAACCTTGGATCTAAACAAGGGAAAGACTTAACCTTGGGTCTAAAAAAAGAAGGGACCTAACTATAGATAGAAATAGGGAATAACTTTAATGAATTCTGAACCATCGAACCTTTGAATATCGTTTTGGGATCTACCATTGTCACGCCTCGAAACCCATACCAGTGGGGCCATGAATTTTTAGCACGTGATATTAATACATCACTTCACTTTTCATTTATTCTTAACCTATATAATTTTTTTTCTTTTCATTCACACGCAACGGAATAATACATTGATCACTTTTCAATAATCACATAATCAATACATTCTCATAAGTCCGATCTGTATAAAAACCCATAACTCATAAACCATAATCCTGCAAATAATCCATAAACAATACCTAACATTCCCATTCAATTAAATAAATAGT
>JAOXJP010028055.1:0-16963 GCA_025762735.1 Platanus orientalis
ACATTTTTCAAAACCCTAATCTCCAAAGTCAGGGACAAACTTTAGCCCATCATATTTTCTTAACCAAAACTATTCTACATTACAAAAACACCCATGAATAACCCATCTTTTCAAAATAAGAGCCTTTCTCTATTGGTTGCTACTCATTTCCAAAATAGATACCTTCAAATTTATTTGCAAAACACTAAAAGAGTTAACTCTCAGCTCAAGAAGGCATTTGAAAAGAAAATTCATTTCAAAACCTTAACCCGCAAGTCAGGGACAAGTTTCAGCCACCATTATTTTCTTAGCCAAAACTGTTCCAAATTTTTAAAACCACTCACCCAATATCCATGAGTTACATGTAAGGAAAAAGTATCGTCTCGTCTAAGTCAAAATTAGGGCACTTCCTTCTTTAAGTACCCTAGTTTAGGGAGAGAAAATTCAACCCTAAGAAGTTAGGCATCTCTTGTGAAATCTTCCTTAGATATTTCAGTCGCAAAAAGCATCATCACTATCATACCATGTGTAGTGAATCAGCCCAAATACACAATTGCTAGTCAAACCCTGATTTTCCAAAAAACATCAGTAGGATTATGAGGATTCACATTCAAGACCACCAAATACATCTTCTTCAGTTTAGGAAAAATTACCATTTTGCCTTTTGGCCTTCAAAAGAAAAAATTTGATACCTCCACACATTGTTTACAAATTCTTCAACCTCCATAATTCTTCCTATGGTGAAGCATCACAAATGAAGAATTATCTTTTTTACCCCTTTCAGCAACATAAATAAAAAAATAACTATTTTACCCTTTTACCTTTAGGATTTACCCTTGGACCCTCAAATGACCCCTGAAGCTTCTCTCATCACCTGATTTGTGTAAGGTCAGGTCCTGCACACTCTAATCTCCACCATCTTTAAGGAACTTATCTCAAAGAAAAACTTTTCAAAAACTAGCAACAACCAATTTCTCAACCTACAAAAACCCCAAGTTAAAAAATGATGCTTAAAAAGCTCCCAAAGATTCATTTGGTGTCAAAATTCAGAAAGGTTAGTGGTTATCTTTCGGTCTCAAAGTTACCTTCAATTGATCATTCCATCAAACTAGAGCATCTGAGGTCTCACAACCCTGTGAAATCTCAAATTTTCCTTGAGGGGTTGAAAATCAGTTTTGGCCCCATTTGTAATTATTGGGTCCAAAATGTTCTCTGAACCTCCAAACCTCGACAAGTCAATGCCCATCTCTCTGGATTTGCAAGGCCATTGCAAAAAACCCCTAATGGAAAAGAACATTGGAAAAGTCAATCCACTTGGTTTCTCCCAATTATTCAAAAAATGAACTACACATTCGAGCAAAATATCATGCACTCAACAGAACCTTGGGAATACATCAGAACTCTAAAATTCAGTTTGTTAGTGGCTACCCCTCGCTAATTCTAAGACCTTCGAAAGGCCATCCCCCTCAACTACCTCGATAACTTCTATAGCCTTATCCATTACTTTTTCCTAAGCTATGGCAAGACAAAGTTTGTTTGTATTTGGCACACGGAATGCCCTCGAGAATCTTCTCGAGCTCGAAATTAGGCAAGGTCAGGCCCATTCTCTTAGTTTTCTCTCTGTCCTCAAAAGACTATTTCACAAACCTGAGCAATGAAAAATGTCTGTTAACTCAATATTATCATTCTCCAATAAGCTCCAGGAGCAATTTGTCACTTTAAACCTCCAAGCGACCCTGCTTCGAAAAATCCTTGGTAACTTCCCAGGAAGAGATAAGTTGCTAGCTTATGTAGACTCCATACTCCCCAAGCTTCGATAAGCCTTGAACCAGGCTTGTCGCGGCAAGCTAAGGCTCTTGCAGTGAGTATTTACATCAGAGTCTCTCCAATTGTCTAAAAAGTGGTTTTGAGCCTGGTGTCTGGTCTGGGTATCTGAATTCAGAATGGTCAGAGCCCAAAGTTCACAAAAAGTAGGGTTCATCTTTGGTACCAAGATTCCATAAATCAATTTGACCATTTTGCCCCTTAATTTTTTTTAGAGTATTTTGAGGCCAGTAAACCTTTGATTTCACCACCTTGTCCTTATAGTAATTTGGTTTTGACTAATCCACTGTAACAGGAATATCCGGGACTTCAAAAATGGACACTAAGTTTGCAAGTTTTAGAGTCTGGCAGTATAAAAAGCAAGGTATCCAAGAAAAGGGTTTGCTTTACATGAAATTAATGTATTAAGGCATTATTGAGCTCATCCTCGTGTTTTTAGCTCATTAATGCCCATTAATGCATTCACACTTAGATACTAAAATGCCCCCAACCTTAGATTAGGATCTCCATGGTGCACCCCCATCATCCACCCTTAGATCAAACCCTTGAATTTTAAATACCTATAGAATGCACATGCAACTGTCCATTTAGCACAATCCATCCTCACCCTTTGATTAGTTGCAATCATTCAAAGAGAGCCATTTTGATGAGTTAGCATTATCCCCATCTCCCATTGGTCCATGTCATCGATCCTTGTGAACTAAACCAAACCAATCCTCACCCTTGCTTAAACTAGCACAAACACAGCCCCTCCCTTAATTCTTGTCATCCAATCAAAATGGTTTTAATTGATGACATCACCACAAGCCCCTCTCCCATTAGTCCATGCCATTAATCATTGTGAACTAAACCAAATAAAACCCCACCCTTTCTTAAACTAACACAAATCAATCTTACCCTTTGCCTTTACCAGCTAACCAAAATGCTTTTGATTGATGACATGGCTCCCAAGCTTGCTTCGTATTGGTCCATGTCACCAATCCTTGTGCACTAAACCTAATTAAACCGCACCCTTGATCTTTGAACCACATGGACTAATCCCAACCCTTGGTTCAACCCCTTGGAGGCTATAAATACCCCTAATTTTGTGCATGTTAGAGCTAGAGAAATTTTACAAGACAGAAAGAGAGGGAAAGAAGAGGAAGAAGAGGAAAAACTAAAGGTCCAAACCCCAATCCCTAAGCCCACTTAAGGTAAGCTCTAAACCTTGGTTAGCTTAAGTTTCATTAGTCAAATAGCACGTGTTTCATACTACTTTGATGTTCCAAATATGCCATATAGATTGCCTTGAATTCGGGTTACACACCAGAGACAAAATTTGTCTATATTGCACTTTATTTTTTAGAACAGTACACTAGAAAAAAAAATTGACTTTTGTACTAAGCTAAATGGGATCAAATTTAATGGTAAGCTCCTAGAATGGTAGCCTACCTATGAGAAAATTTTGGTGAATTTTAGAGCATGTTTAGGTCTCATAACAGTCCCCCTAAACTTGCCCTAAAAACTGGTTCTGTGTTTCTTCTTTACCCACTTATAGTGCAATTTTTTTTGTGATTTTTGTAGTTCAAATTTTTCTATGAATTTTGGACACAATACAGTTAAAAGGGTCCCCTACCAACATAAAAAAATTCAGAATTTTTTAACACTGGTAAGGGACCCAAATGGCCAAGGTAAGGTTGTTGGATTTTGCCTAGGCCTAACATCTGAATTTTAGGGAATTAAAATTCAGCCGTTGGAAGATTAGGCATTGAAATGAGAATCAGGGGTTAGATTAAATGTAGGCTCATTACATATGATTCAAATGGTCTTTCTCTCAACTTTTCAAATTGACCAACCACGATCAATTTGGATTTCTATGGAGAGAGATATGCTCTCTGGAGTGCGAATGTTCCAAAACCTAATTCCTGAATTTTAGGGAATTAAAATTCAGGCATTGGAAGATTAGACATTGAAATGAAGATTAGGCATTAGAATAAACATAGGCTCATTATATATGGTTGAAAAGATCTTTCTCTCATATTTCTAAATTGACTAACCACACTCAATTAGGAGTTCGATGGAGAGAGCTATGCCATCTAGAGTGTGGATTGTTCGAAACCTAACGCCTGAATTTTAGGGAATTAAAATTTAGGTGTTGGAAGATTAGGTAATGGCATCAAATAGGCATTATAGAAATTCAGGTTTTGGTATTTGGGATCCACCCCAGTGAACCTTGACCTTCTCTAGACCTATACATAAGCGAATGACACCTTGGAATCCATCTATGTGCTTAGGCACCTCTATGGGCCCTGCTTTCATCCCAAAGCCTGAATTTTATTCAAGTGTTGAGAAGAATTTCAAGCGTCGGGATGAATTTCACGCATCAGGCTTGTATTAAAAACCACTTTCTTTTCAAATGTTTAGTTTTATTTTGGGCCTAAGGAAAAGGACATAGACCACAGAAGGGGCCCATCCCTATTTGTAACTTTTAACCCTTCTAGAACCCACACAATGAGCTTAAAACCCGAGATTAGTTGCTAGCTGCTGGCTTCCAACAACTGAGACCTGAATTTCCTTTAAATTAAATTCCAGGTGTTAGTGTTAAATTCAGGCATTAGGTTTATGTGAGATGACCAATATGCCCTTTTCTTTTGGGGTAAATCTCTATAACTATAGAGGTCCCAACCTCTAAGATTGAACAACCTGACTATAGGGGGAGTTGTTCACCCCCTTGTAAGTGTCCCATAGCTTTATGATCCACAGGACAAGTCAAAAACCCAAGGCTAGTTGCTGGTCTCCCCAACAACTAACGCTTGAATTTCATCCTGAATTAAATTCAAAGAAAAACTTATCTCAGAGCAAAACTTTGTAGAAACTAGCAACAGCCAATTTCTCAACCTTAAAAAACCCCAGGCCAGAAAATGATGCTTAAAAAGCTCTTAGATCCATCTGGTGTTAGAATTCAGAAAGGTTAGTGGTCATCTTTGAGTCTCAAAGTTACCTTCAATCGGTCATTGCATCAAACCGGATCATCCGAGGTCTTTCACCCTTATGAAATCTCAAATCTTCCTTGATGGGTTAAAAATCCTTTTTGGCCCCATTTCCCACTATTGGGTCCAGAATATTCTCCAGACCACCAAACCTCGATAAGTTAATACTCATTTCTCCGAATTCGTGAGGCCCTCACAAAACCCCCTAATGGAAAATAGCATTGGAAGAGTCAATCCACTCGGTTTCTCCCCATTACTTAAAAAATGAGCTACACATTTGGGCAAAATATCATGTACTCAACTAAACCCCAGGAATGAATAAGAACTCCAAAATTCAGTTTATCAGTGGCCACCCCTCGATAATTCTGAGACTTTTGAAAGGCCATCCCCCTCAAATTCCTCGACAAATTCTACAAGCTTATCCATTGCTTTTTCCCAAGCTAGGGCAAGACACAATTTGTCTATATTTGGCACACGGAATGCCCCTGAGAAACTTCCCCAGCTCGGAATCAGGCAAGGTCAGGCCCATTCTCTTAGTTTTCTCTCTATCCTCAAAAGACTATTTCACGAACCCGAGCAACGAAAGATGTTTATTAGCCCAATACAACCATTCTCCAATAAGCTGTAGAAGCAATTTGTCACACTAAACCACGAAGCGACCCCACTTCGAAAAATCTTCGATAACTTCTCAGGAATTCATTAGATAAGTTGCCAGCTCCTGTAAACTCCAAACTCCCCAAGCTTCAATAAACCCTAAAGCTCCTACAGTGAGCATTTAAATCAGAGCCTCTCAAATTGTCCAAAAAGTGGATTTGAGCCTAATGTCCGGTTTGACTCTCAGAATTCAGAATGGTCAAAGCCCAAAGTTCACAAAAAATAGGGTTCATCTTTCGTATCAAGAGTCCAGAAATCAATTTGACCATTTTTCCCCTTAAATTTTTTTGAGAGTATTTTGAGGCCAGTAAACCTCTGATTTCACCACCTTGCCCTTATAGTAATTTGGTTCTGACTGATTCATCGCAATAGGAATATCCGAGACTTCGAAAATGGACACTAAGTTTATAAGTTTTAGAGCCCGAGAGTACAAAAAGCAAGGTGTTTAAGAAAAGGGTTTGCTTTACATGAAATTAATGTATTTGGGCATTAATGAGCTCATTCTCGTGATTTTAGCTCATTAATGTCCATTAATGCATTCACACTTAGATACTAAAATGCCCCACCCTTATATTAGGATCTCTATGGTGCACTCCCATCATCCACCCTTAGATCAAACCCTTGAATTTCAAATACCCATAGAATGCACATGCAACCCTCCATTTAGCACAATCCATCCTCACCCTTTGATTAGTTGTAATCATTCAAAGAGAGCCATTTTGATGAGTTAGCATTATCCCCATCTCCTATTGGTCCATGTCATCGATCCTGATGAACTAAACCAAACCAATCCTCACCCTTGCTTAAATTAGCACAAACACATCTCCTCCCTCAATTCTTGTCATCCAATCAAAATGGTTTTAATTGATGACATCGCCACAAGCCCCTTTCCCATTGGTCCATGCCATCAATCCTTGTGAACTAAACCAAATAAAATCCCACCCTTTCTTAAACTAACACAAATCAATCTTACCCTTTGCCTTTACCAGCCAACCAAAATGCTTTGGATTGATGACATGGCTCCCAAGCTTGCTTCGTATTGGTCCATGTCACCAATCCTTGTGCATTAAATCTAATCAAACCGCACCCTTGATCTTTGAACCACATGGACCAATCCCAACCCTTGGCTCAACCCCTTGGAGGCTATAAATACCCCAAATTTTGTGCACATTAGAGCTATAGAAATTTTACAAGAGAGAAAGAGAGGGAAATAAGAGAAAGAAGAGGAAAAGCTAAAGGTCCAAGCCCCAATCCCTAACCCCACTTAAAGTAAGCTCTAAACCTTGGTTAGCTTAAGTTTCATTAGTCAAATAGCATATGTTTCATACTACTTTGATGTTCCAAATATGCCATATAGATTGCATTGAATTCGGGTTACACGCTAGAGACAAAATCTGTCTCTATTGCACTTTATTTTTTAGAATAGTACACTAGAGAATTTTTTCTGAATTTTGTACTAAGCTAAATGGGATCAAATTTAATGGTAGGCTCCTGGAATGGTAGCCTACCTATAAGAAAATTTTGGAGAATTTTAGAGCATGTTTGGGCCTCATAATAGTTCCCCTAAACTTGCCCTAAAAACTGGTTCTGTGTTCCTTCTTTACCCACTTGTAGTGCAATTTTCTTTTTGTGATTTTTGTAGTTTGAATTTTTCAATGAATTTTGGACACAATACACTTAAAAGGGTTCGCTACCAACATAAAAAAGTTTAGAATTTTTCAACACTGGTAAGGAGTCCAAATGGTTGAAGCAAGGTTGTTGGATTTTGCCCAAGCCTAACGCCTGAATTTTAAGGAATTAAAATTCAGTCGTTGGAAGATTAGGCACTAAAATGAGAATCAGGGTTAGATTAATTGTTAGCTCATTATAAATGGTTGGAATGGTCTTTCTCTCAGCTTTCTAAATTGACTAACCACAATGTTCCAAATCAATCCTACCCTTTGCCTTTACCAGCCAACCAAAATGCTTTGGATTGATGACATGACTCCCAAGCTTGCTTCCTATTAGTCCATGTCACCAATCCTTATGCACTAAACCAAATCAACACCAACCCTTGATCTTTGAACCACATGGACCAATCCCAACCCTTGGCTCAACCCCTTGGCAGCTATAAATACCCCGAATTTCATGCACATTAGGGCTAGAGAAATTTTACAAGAGAGAAAGAGAGGGAAAGGAGAGGAAGAAGGGGAAAAGCTAAAGGTCCAAGCCCCAATCCCTAAGCCAACTTAAGGTTAACTCTAAACCTTGGTTGGATTAAGTTTCATTAGTCAAATAACATGTGTTTCATACTTCTTTGATGTTCCAAATATGTCATATAGATTTCCCTGAATTCAGATTACATAGCAGGGACAAAATTTGTCTCTACTATACTTTATTTTTTAGAATAGTACACTCCAAAATTTTTTCTGATTTGTATACTGAGCCAAATGGGATCAAATTTTAAGGGTAGGATCCTAGAATAGTAGCCTACCTATGATAAACTTTGGTGAATTTTAGAGCAGGTTTGGGCCTAGGAGCAGTCCCCCAAAACCTACCCTAAAAACTAGTTATGTGTTCCTTCTTTACCCACCTGCAGTGCATAATGTTTTTTATTATTGTAGTTCAAATTTTGCTATGATGTTTTGACACAATACAGTTAAGAGGGTCCTCTACCACCATAAGAAATTTTAGAAATTTTCAACACTAGTAAGGTACCCAAATGGCCGAGGCAAGGTTGCTAGATCATGCCCTGGCCTAACGCCTGAGTTTTAGGAAATTAAAATTTAAGCGTTAGAAGATTAGGAGTTGAAATAAGAATCAGGCATTAGATTAAATGTAGGCTCATTATATATGGTTGAAAATATCTTTCTCTCAGCTTTCCAAATTGACCAACTACACTCAATTTTGAGTGCGGACTATCCAAAACCTAATGCCTGAATTTTAGGGAATTAAAATTCATGCGTTGGAAGATCAAGCTTTGAAATGACAATCATGCATTAGAATAAACATAGACTCATTATATATGGTTGGAAAGATCATTCTCTCGTCTTTCTAAATTGACCGACCACACTCAATTTGGAGTTTTATAGAGAGATATCCTCCAGAATGCATACTATCCAAAACCTAATGCCTAAATTTTAGGGAATTAAATTGCAAGAGTTGGAAGATTAGGCATTGGCAACAAATAAGCGTTAGAGAAATTTAGGCGTTGGGATTTAGGACTGACCCAAGTGAACCCTGACCTTTTCTAAACCTATACATAAGTAAATGATACCTTAGAATCCATCCATGTACTTAGGAACCTTTGTGGGCTCTACTTTCATCCCAACGCATGAATTTTACTTAGGTGTTGAGAAGAATTTCAGGCGTCGGGATGAATTTCAAGTATCAGGCTTGTGTTAAAAACCACTTTCTTTTAAAATGTTTTGTTTTGTTTTGAGCTTAGGGAAAAGACCATAGACCACAGAAGGGGTCACCCCTATCTATAACTTTTCACCCTTCTAGGACCCATAGAAGGGGCTCAAAACCTAAGATCAATTGTTGGCTTCCCACAACTACGCCTGAATTTCCTCTAAATTATATTTCAGGCATTGATAAATTCATGCATCAGTGTTAAATTCAAACATTAGGCCTGTGTGAGATGACCAATATTTCCATTTCTTTTGGGAAAAATCTCTATATCTACAGAGGTCCTAACCTCTGAGATTAAACAACCTAACCCTATGGGAAATTGTTCATCCATATATAAGGGTCCCACAACATTGGGTCCCATAGAGGCAAGTCAAAAATCCAAGGCTAGTTACTGGTCTCCCCAACAACTAATGCCTGAATTTCATCCTAAATTAAATTTAAGTGTTGAAATTCAAGCGTCAGAGTAAAATTTAGGCGGTAAGCTTGTAAAAGACAAATGAAGTCAATCTTTGTTCCCAACTTAATTTCATTCCTTAATCACGTTATGTTTGAACCATTTCATTCCATAGACATAATTTAGGGATCCCTTCATTGTAAATGCCTCTTTTTGCTTCCCAACAATCATAGTAAGGTTGACTATATGTTTATAAATCCTAAGTGTATCTGATACCTGAACTTTATCTGGGAGACAACACCTATGTCGTGGCTACTACATTAATGCGGTCAGGTCGAGTCACCTTACCCAATCACTACCTTTCAACATGTCTCAAACTTGTATGGTCTCCACCTTACCTTAGGGTCATGTCGCAGTGGTTCACGACCTAAAGACCCTAGGATAGCCATAGCCTAATTAGGTTCTTAAACCACACACATTGGTACAACATAGTCTCGACCCCCATTTAACTAACTTATCCACATTTTGCAACAACGTGGAATACTCTATAAGTATACAAACAACCTAAAATGAATATACTCTGAATCACTCATAGTCAGACGTACTTGACTACCGAGATTTGCACACACAACAAACCCCTAGAACTACATGCAGTTTGATCCCGACAAAACCCTAGGAACATCGAACCACATAAGATCGGATATGTAGACAGCTTGAGACTATATCTTAGGTGCAATTGCAATGATCACACTATGGGGATGGTCCATACCAATAACTTTACATTTAACAAGCATGGACTTTAACTTAACTTACAAAATGTATGAATGAGAGAAGCCACCCTAGGTTGATATTTGGGGTGCCTAACAACTTCCCCAAATAAAACTAAACAACTTACCCTTTATCTCAGGAATGTAGACCAGTTTTAGGAATTAAACCCCTAGACCTATGGGTCAAGACTTCTCTTCCCTCGAAGAGGAGAACTAATGTCCAACTCCATCGGTTAACCCCGAGTTGGTGGTGACTCACAAAAAGCCTAACCTAAGGGTTAGCAACCCGCACATGCCGGCATCAAGCCAAACTGTGGCTCGGAACCATGGATGGGCAAGGGAATCCAAACCCCCTAGACCTTGATGTCCACACTGGCAATGCGTAGAGTTTTAATCTCTATAAAACGTTCATTGGTGATGGATCTTTTATAAAAGATCCTCTGATACTGCTTTAGACTTATGGCATTGTGGCAGGGTGAAAATGAACCGGCATTCCTCTTTGATCTTGGCTGGGGTGGAGAATCCACCATAGTCCTCTTGACAGGATTCCTAAAGGATTGGATGAGGAACCACCCTTCAACATGGTCTTCTTCGTGCGAGGAGGCATGGTGATCTATGGAAAAGTTAGGTTTTAAGAAGAAAAACCAAAACACTTAGCTTGGGATCTTTGGGAAGACAAACAGGCGTGATTTCGATGGAAAAATATATAGAATACTCATCTGGCACCTATTTGAATCACATGTAATTACTGTCCCAAAAATACCCCCTAAATCGATTGTGAGATCCACAATCAGTTTGGGCACAATCGATTGTGAGATTTGTAATCAATTTGGGCGCAATCGATTACTGATCTAGCAATAAATTGCGACTCTAGTTTTGAGCATTTTTGCTTAATTTTTTTAGAGTGAGATCTCCCCACTCTCTACCAAAGCATAAGCCCTGATCCCTTGATCATTTGTCTCTCGTATCACTACACATCATGTACTTGGGAAAACCTATATGCTTTTCCTAGATGGTGCATAATCCTATAGCACTCCAAAGGTACTCAAACTGCTTGGAATCAAGAAGTTCAGTTAAGATGTCAGCAAGTTGATCTTCGGTCTTAACATTGTCCAGGGACATAACCTTTTCTTCCACCAATTGACAGATAAAATGGTGTCTAGTGTCAATGTTCTTTGTCTTAGAATGTTGGTTAGGATTCTTGGAGATGTCAATGACACTCTTATTGTCTACAAATAGATTCATGGTGTCTTACTCCAACTCGTAGTCTCTTAGCATTTGCTTTATCCATAGGAGTTGGGTGCATTTATTACCAAGTGCAATATACTCAGCCTTGGCAGTTGACAATGAGATGGAGTTTTATTTTTTGTTATGCCAAGAAACAATATTGTTACTTATGTAGAAGCAACCTCCACTCATGCTTTTGCGATTCTCCACATCGTCAGCCCAGTTAGTATTTGAGTACCCCATAATTTCAGATGTGGTATCAAATGGTTACCACAAGCCAAACTCCATGGTTTAATGGGCATGCCGACTAATCCTCTTAGCTGCCTTAAGATGTGATTCTTTAGGGGCAGCTTGATATCTAATATACACCTACACTAAAGGAAATGTCTGGTCTACTCGCAGTCAAGTGAAGCAAACTCCCAATAATGCTCCTATAGTAAGTGGAGTCGACCTCAGCTCCCTCAAGGTGTTTAGTGATCTTGTCACTTGTGCTAATGGGGGTGCTAGTTGGTTTGGATTCTAGCAATTCAAATTTAGAGACTAGGTCTTTTACAAACTTGGTTTGGCTCAAAAAAATGTCATCACTTGTATGCTTCATTTAAAGACCCAAGAAGAACCTCGCTTCTCCTTCCATACTCATCTCAAATTTTGGTTTCATTGTTTGGGAAAAACCATGAGACATCTCCTCACTAGTAGACCCAAAAATGATATTATCTACATATATTTGAGCAATGAGTATGTGACATTTTGCTTCTTAATGAAGAGTGTTTTGTCCACACTCCCTCAATCAAAATGGTGATCAAGAAGGAATCTAGTGAGTTTATCATATCAAGCTCTTGGAGCTTGCTTGAGACAATATAATGCCTTATTGAGTCTGTATACATAGTTTGGCAAGTGAGGATCCACAAATCCCTCAGATTGCTCTACGTATACTTCTTCTTAGAGAATTCTATTTAGGAATGCACTTTTGACGTCCATTTGATATAATTTAAATTTCAGAGAATATGCTATGGATAAGAGAAGCATAATGGACACCAACTTAGCAACAGGGGCAAATGTCTCCTCAAAGTCAATGTCTTCTATTTGGGTATACCCCTTTGTAATAAGTTTGACCTTGTTCCTTGTCACTGTATCATATTTATCATGTTTATTCTTGAATATCCATTTGGTACTAATGACATTCTTGTCAGTTGGCCTTTTGGTGAGAAGCCATACATCATTCCTTTGGAATTGATTTAATTCCTCTTGCACAACCAAGATCTAATCTGGATTATTTATAGCCTCCTTGACACATTTTGGATTTATTGTGGATGTGAAGCAAAAGTGACGAAGGATGTTTTCATTTTGTCTCATAGTCTTCACTCCAATGTTGGGATCACCAATAATGTCACCTCGTGATAACCCCTTGGTGAGCCTTTTGTCCTTGGGTTGAAGTTGAATTTCTTTAACATCATTCTTGAAACTAGATTGAGAAGAGTGCTCATCTTAATCCTCTTAGGATTTTCAATTTCCAATTAAGATGAGCTCTCATTCTCATGGTCAGACAACACAACTAACAAGTTTCCTTACTCATAAGTTGTCTCAAAGTCATCTACTACTACATTAATTGACTCTTCCACGGTGTGAGTCCTAATGTTGTAGACAAGGTAGGCTATACTAGTTGTGGAGTATCGTAAGAGCATGGTCTCATCGCTCTTTCCATTGAACTTGCCTAAATGTTCTCTATCTTGAAGAACATAAAAAGCGCTATCAAATACTTTAAAGTATTTATAGTTGGTTTTTTGCCACTCCACAATTCACTGGGTGATTTGGATGTACTTGGTCTAAGATAAACACGTTTAGAGGCATAGCATGCTGTGCTAATTGCCTCAGCCCAAAACCTCTTGTTAGTGAGTATTGACGTAGTCATGTTGAGAAGAGTTCTATTCTTCCTTTCAGCCACTCTATTTTGTTGGGGGAGTTTTAGGGGATAAAAATTCATATTATATTCCTAACTCTTCACACCAATTTAAGAATTTATGATTCTCAAATTCTCTTCCATAGTTGCTTTGGATTCTCTTAATGATTATATCCTTTTCAACTTGAATCCATTTACAAATGTTTAAGAATTCATTGAAAGCCTCAGATTTCTCTCTTAGAAATGTTACCCATGTGTAACTAGAGAATCATTAACCACCACCATGAAATATTTTTTCCCTCCTAGACTTTCCATTATAGTTGGACCGGCCAAGTCCATATGTAGAAATTCTAGGGGTCTAGTAGTCCCTATTGATGTAGTTTTCTTGTGAGTGACTTTAGCTTGTTTCCCTATTTGACAACTTTTGTACATTGGGTTGTCAACCTTGCTTCGTTTGGGAAGGTCCTTAACTACCCTTTTTTGTTAAGTCTTGTAAGATCCCTAAAGTTGAAGTGTCCTAATCTTTGATGCTAAAGATTGTTCTCATCCTTTTGGGTCATAAGATAAGTGTCTCCTTATTGAGGATGGGGTTTAATGACATAACAATTGTCACTTGTCGTTACGCCTTCGGCTAAGATGTTGTATTCCTTGTGATCCTTGATCACACATCCATCTTTATCAAATTAAACTTTATAGCCTTTATCACATATTTAGCTAATGCTTATGAAGTTGTGCTTAATGCCTTGTACATAAAGAGCCTCAATGAGTTGTGGAATGTTGGGGGCTGCTATTGTTCTTACCCCAAGGATTTTGGTGGTGTTTTCATCAGCAAATGCGACATACCTACCTTAAGTTTCTTCAAGTTTGGTAAACAACTCTCTTTTACTAGACATGTATCTTGAACACCCGCTATCAAGATACCATCTTGATGAGATTTCAGCTCCTAGTGCGGTGTGAATAACCAAACACTTTGGGTCATCCTTTCTTACCTATACTCTCTTAACTTTGGGAGGTTTAGAGATTTGTCTTTTGGCACTTTGTTGTTAGGTTAAATCCTTCATTCTTTGAAGGTTTTTATTTTCAACTTTTAAAAAATAGTTTCTTTTACTGACATCCTTCCCACTTTACATTCTTCTAGATTGCATTCTTTGGGATTTCATATCATTTTCCCTCTTTCTACAATCCACCTTAATGTGCCCTTCTAAGCCACATTAGTAGCAATAGAATAGGGCCTTTCTAGGTGCATGGGATTATGTTGTCTTCCTTTTATGTTGTTCATTATAGAAGGATTGTTGGGCTCTTCTAGGTTTTCTATATTTTTTAGGTTCTACATTAGTCTTCTTAGAAGTGGATGCATTCCCTTGGAATCCTCTAGAAGTGAAACCCTTGTTCACTTGAAATTCATTCCATGGCTCCATAGCATAAGATAAGGCTTGTTCATCCCTTGAGCTCCTTTAAAGGAAGATGCTTGGATGGATTAAGATCTACTCCCAATCACTTGTGTATAAGATTTTGAATGAGGTTGCATGGATCTCTTCCAATCTCTACCTTGACTTATAGGTGCTTTACCTTTGAATGACGTAGATGTTTTCTTCTCAACCTTGTTTGACCTTTGATAAGGTCTATGTGGCTCCACCTTTCTTTTTTTCTTCTTGGAAGGTTGTGGAGTTGGTTAAGTAGATCCTTTGGCTTTAACAAAGCCATTCTTGGATCCTTGAATTGAGGAGGCATTGGCCTCAGAATTATAACCTAGTCCAGTCATATCCACATACTCTTTACTCATAATGATCATCTTCTCAAACTTCTCATTTCCTTGGGTAAGCATTGATAAATTCTTCCTCTTATCTTCTTCAAGCTCCTTGATTTGTTTAAGCTAATCAACGGATTTCCTTGTAAGTTGAGCATAAGTCAAGTTGAGAGATTTGTTCATCTCATTTAGAGTCTTGACTTGGTCTTCCAACTCATGGATGAATGAGTCATCACTATGAGACTCATTTCTAACCTCTTCTATGTTTTTGAGCTTTTCCTCATGCTCATGAACCTTGTTGGACAAGTTTTGATTGTCCTAAAAAAATATTCTCTTTCCATGCTTCCTCTTGTCATTTTCTAAGCCTAGAAATAGTTTAGTTTCATTGAGCTTCTTTATAATTCCATTATTTTTAGGCTCATTTCCTCCTTGGCACATACGAGCAAATAGTTTTCCTTGAAAAGTTCATTCTTCTTGTCACTTTCTGATGAAGACTCTTGTTGAAGAGTGAGGATGGTGTTTTCAAGGGATTTTGACTTTTTAGTCAACTCCATAACTTCCCTCTTGAGTTGTTTGTTCTTCTTCTCCAACTCCACACTTTACACAAAAATATCATCGAATGCTTCTTGTGCATCATAGATCTCCTCCTCCTCTTCATATTCTCCCTCATCTTTACTACTTGAGTCACTTGTTTCAAAAAGTGAACTGATGGAAGTACCGAAAGTCATAAAGGTTTTGATCTCTTGTGAGGGAGCTTCGTCACTATTTTGGGACTCATGTTCCGAAGTTTCGGATTCATCATCCCACGTGGTAGCCATGACTTTTCCCTTTGACTTGTACTTCTAATTACCGCAATCATCGGCAATGTGTTTCATTCCTTTGCAGTCATAGAAAATGGAAGGTTCTTTAGAGAAGTCCTTTTTGCAGTATGAGTAGAACTTTTTCATTTGCTTGTTCTTGGAGTAATCTTTGGTATTTCTCCGAAAGAATTTCTTGAACCTCTTAGCCACAAGGGCCAAGTCATCATCCGAATCTTCATTTGATTCGGAGGGTTTTTCTACCTTAAGGGCAATGCCCTTCTTCTTGATAGGTTCCTTAATGGTCGCTTCAAAGGTTTGAAGTGAACTAATTAATTCTTCTAGTTTCATGACTTCTAGGTCTTCACTTTCTTCTATGGCGGTCACCTTAGGCCTAAACCTTTTGGGGAAGGACCTAAGTACTTTCCTAATTACCTTGGACTCAGGAAAGTCATCACCTAGACTTCTCATGACATTCACCAAGTTTAACAACTTGACATTAAATTGAGAGATTTCTTCATCCTCCTCCATCCTAAGAGCTTCAAGTTGAGTCGTATACATTTGAAGCTTGGACATTTTTACGGCACTTGTATCTTCATGGGTAACGAAGAGAAGAGTATCGTCTTAAGATGAAATATCCTCCTAAACTCATCTGGGTTAAGGCCACTAGCTATGAAATTCAATGTTCTAAAATTGAACTTGTGAGCATCCGCCTTGGTAGGGGTTCACTCACTTCTTGGTTTGTTAGGCTGTGTATAGCCATCGACTATTGCACTCTATATCCTTGGGTCATACGCATTAAGGAATATCTCCATTCGAAATTTCTAATAGTCATAATTAGTTTTATTAAAGAATGAAGGGGTGTTAATGGACATACTACTATTTTCTTTTATCTATCTAGGATATTTGCTAGGACCTTACTCAGGATGTTAAGCCTTATGTGAGTAACCTAGGCTTTGATACCAATTGAAATTGCTCTAAAGTTATCTTAGACAGGGGTGAATAGGATATCTAAATCAATTTACCCATTTTCAATTTTGTCTTGGGATTGGTTTTAATCTTTTTAACTTAGCCCAAGTGTGTGTGTGCTCCAAAGTATCTACTCAAGTATTTTGATGTGAGAAATTACAAATATACGAATCGCTCAAGTAATAAAGTGTAAGAGTTGAGTGTCGAACCCACGGGGATTGTTTAATTTACTAACTACTGAAATTGTATTAATCTCAATTATATTTGAGAAAGCCAAAATTTAAAGAGTTGTTGAAACTAAATTAAAATGAAACAAACAAGAAGAAAGATGTAGGAGAAATGCAAT
>JAOXJP010028066.1:0-16963 GCA_025762735.1 Platanus orientalis
TGTGATGCTTCATGACAAGAAGGCTTATGTAGGCAAAGAAATTTAGTGATCTGGATGACAAATAGTGAGTATTGGGCCTTTGAAGGCAGAGGGGTAAAATGGTAATTTTTTCAACTATGATGCTTTACTGGAGAAGGGTTCACAGGAGATAGAAAACTTACTGATGACTTAAATGAGGTTCTCAAATGTGGACCCTCAAAGTCCTAATGATGCTTTTGAGTGAGTTTAGGGTTTGTCTTGAAAATGTGCTTTTGGGGCTGTAATGAGGTATTTTGACTGATTCATTTGTGATTGGAACATCTGGAAAGATCTTTCTTGGGAATGCCTAACCTCTCGGGGTTCAGGTTTGCTTTTCCTAAAGTATGGGTACTTGGAATGTTGACATTTGAATATTGTTATGCTGTCCTTATACCATCACATGATCCGAGTCAAAATTTGGGTGCTAACAGTTGGATTAGTTTTAAATCAAACGGTCTATTCTTTATATTCTATATATTGTTAAATTTAAATGAAACTAATATTTAACGGAATGGATCGATACATATATCCATATCCTATTCAATATAAACAGATATTTTATAAACAAACCAGATAAGATCATTTTAGATCGGATGTAGACTAAAACACACATTTTTTTGGATAATTACTTGCAGCCCTACAGGGAGTTTCTCTAGGGAAGAAAATAAGGCTTGTCTTAGATAATAAGGATGCAGTGAGTGGTGAAAAAACAAAAAAGTAGTTCAAGTTTAACCAAGTTTGATATGAGGTTAAGTGACTAAATCCACAAACCTGGGTTAAAATTACTTGTTCTTACCGCGGCATCCTCCTTGATGCAAGATGGAACATCTCTTGTTTTTGCAAGAGAGGATCCAGAGTCTTCTCTAAGATAAAGTTGAAATCTATTATAGTGGCTAATCATAACAACTGTTGCCGCATAAGACAATATTTTCGTCATCATAATTTGATTAAATATAATAAAATGAAACGAAAATGTAACACTTGAAAAAACTGACAAATCAAAAATGTTTCTCATGTAACATAGATGATTAAATATTATACAACATGTAACATGAACAAAAAAACCTTTTGTTTTTTTTATAGGTTAACATTAGTAGTTAATTTATTAGTAGATGAAGACGGGTTTGATCTGTGGTACAATACCCAGAGACTTTACCAGCTTACCAAGCTGGCATCTTCGAGACCAATTTTTTTGATCATACAGTACCTACCTTTTACAACAGATCTTTGCCCAAGAATAAAAACCTAATTCTCTGTGAACTTAAAACCCCGAATATAACAATCAACTCAATTAAGGTTTCGTAGGCATCTCAAAGCGACACAATGGACACGAATTTTTATTTTCCAACCACTTGGCGATGCATCCATCATGAAAACTATGAGAACAAGGCATTTGCATAACATCCACTCCGATCAAGATTAATTCTTCCAAACAAATCATACAAGTCCCTCCAGTTTCTCCTTCTTCAGATTTCTTCGTCTCTAAAGCCTGTTCACCCGAAGCTGGCAATGCAAGAACAACCTCACCATCTTCACTCAGCCCATCATCATCATCGTATTCTTCTTTAAATAGAACATCTACATCCACGCCGATGTGTAGGGTCTTAACCCTTGTCTCCAAGGCAGTTCTTGCCGCTTCACAAGCATGATCGGCTACTTTTTCTTTGATATTCTCAAAGGATTCTGGAGGAATAAGGGACAATGATGATAGCATTTCTAGAACACGGTTCCCAGTTGTCTCAGAGACAAACAACTCCGAAAACTCGATTGGAAACACTTTTGTCATAGAAAGACCATCTTCCTCAGAAAAAATGGTTCGACTGCCGTTATTGCTTGGGGGTGTAAGCGACTGATACTTCTCGTGGACCGAAAAATGAATGAATGCACGAGTGTCTGCCTCCTCCAGGGAGCTCTCCCCGTTTTCTGTATATGTATTTAAATCTAAGACGCGGACTAGCTGATAGATAGCCACTGGAAATAAGTTAGACATGGTAGTAACAGACCAAAAAGAAAAGACAGATGAGAACCAAAAGAAAAAATTTATATGGAAAAGGAGAAACGTTTGTTGATATTTATATTAGGCTTTCTTGAAGTGGGAATTCCATTTTAAGTATTTCTTTCTTGTCAAGAAAGGTTCTGAGCATTGATGCTGAGAATTTTTCTCCTGAGACCCACTTTCTTTCCAATTTTGTTCCTCAATCTTTAAAACTCTGTGCTGTTCCTCGCTTGTTTGAATTTCGAATGTCGTAGAGCTGAGTGGGCTTGGTAGGTGAACTTAAATGCTTCCTGGGAGTCGTTTTCAAGGTGAGAAAATTATGGGTACGTTGGCCACCAGATGCGCAAATACACGTATAGCCTTCTCCTTCTCCTTTGAGAAACCATACACCCCATTCCCCCTAAGAACATCGATAGAAACCCAAAGCATTACCCGAAAAACAAACCCAAATGCAGGTGTAGACAGAGAAAAACAGAGAACTAAATTAAAAGACAGTGGATTTATCCCCCAAAAAAAAGACAGTGGTTTTCTGGGTTCTTTTGCGCTGCAAAGACAAACCCTTTTCCTTTTTTCCAAAAGGGTTTCTAAAGAGTGGTTCTATGGTTTACAATAGAAAAGGAAAAAGGAAGAGGGATTTCTTAGGATTTCAGTGTCGTTTGACCAAAGAAAGAGAAAAGGAGATGGAGAGTAGATAGTGTTTGGTGGTGTTCTTCTGTTTTAACTTCTGAAGTTCAATTTGGAGAGGACGATTGTCCTGAAGTATTGAAAATTTTGACCCTGATCATAAGTGATCATAAGCGTGGATCAGAGGATACGGTTCCTTTATAAGTATCTATTATACTTTTTTTTTTTTTTTTTTTATCATTGACATCTAATATTAGTTGGTTTTCCATATGGAATTGTCACCAAGTTGTGCAGCCACGCCGTACTTCAGCTAGTAACTTTAGATTGAGGGGAACTTTTGATCTAGAGAGCACAAAAGAAAAAGCTTCTGTAGCTTCTAGGTCGGTGGAGAGAGATGCATCACATAGACAATAAAGGAAAAATGAATGACAGTTTTTTCTTTTTTGGTAATGAAATGGCAGGGCTCAAAGAAAGTCAGTATTCAGCTTTCATAATTAGCATCTAAGGGACATATTGAATTTTTTTTTGATAAAATAAGGGACATATTTATTTATAATATGCATTTCTATCAAGTGATGTTTCATATATTTATCTTAAACTCCATATAATGTCTGTTTATGGAGGATGAAAAGAGCATGGCTTGGTTTCAGCATAATTAGTTTCTCATAAACTGAAGTTAACATGAAAGTAGTGTTATCTCGGTATTGTTATTTCAGTATTCTACATACATGTGCACTACATTATAAACTACAAAAATTACTTAAATCAAATAAATGAAATACTTACTTAATTAGGATGATGAAAACTTCACTTAAGTAGATCAAGGCTAGTGTTAGACACTATGTCCTTAAGATAGATTCGTCCCTTGCACTGGTGCTAACGATTAAGTCGGACGTCTATCTCCTAGGATACAATAATTTTCACACACAGAGGTAGCACTACGATCTGTGTCTGGCGAACCAACTTGTGCTATACTTTCTCTCTCACACTAACAATAACACTAATGCACTATGAGACATTAAACCCTTAACCGAAAATTTTGAATGAATGAGATGTATGAAAGACCTCATTGTTTATAGAAATTTTGGTGTCTGTTTAAAACAGGTGTAAGGATTCAACCTTTGATTCCATACAGTCACTAATAACCAATAGCTGTAATCTAATAGCAACCTACACATCTGTACGGAAAAGACATGTGTGAAATGGAATGATTTAAAAGACACCTACATGTCCATACGGAATGGACATGTGTCAAGAGATGTCATTTAATAGCCACATGTGTGTCCATTCAGTTCAATAGTTTCTCCTACAATGGCAAAACCGATAAAACCTGTTAAAAGGACATGTCCCTAGCCGATTTTGGGAGAATGTAAAAAGAAAATTATAAAAATGATATTTATTTTTCTTATTGACTCAATTCCGCCCATGTTAGCTAGGTCCTCCCCCATCCACAAAACAGCAATACCCCTTGGGGTCCAAACTTATGTTCACCATTAGTGTATATGAACACATAAATTTCTGAGTTAGTCCATGTGGAACTATTCAAAAAATTTCACACATTTACCATTTTTATCAGTGATCAACTAGGCATTTTTTGAGACAATTTTTCATTCACCAATTAACGGTTTTGAGCATCCAATCATACGGAGTTGTTCTCTTCATTGAAGTGAATACAAACCCATGTGGATCCACCTTAAATGACATCTGGGTCCTACTTTTATTTTGGCTCAAACATAACCACCCAATCAGATTTTACACGGAAATCTGAGTGTTTTTCAAAACCATTTCCAACATCAATACTACTAAGAAAAAAGTTTTAGTCCAACGATGTCACTGAATTAAAAATGTTTTCCCATTAGTTGTTGTTTTCCCCTACTGAGTATGAGGCAATGGAAGGATAAACAGAAACAACATAACACATCCATAAAAGGGGGCTGCTCAACTGTTTTCTTAACATATTCTCGTGACCTTTTGAAAGCAACTCTTTTATTTTATATGAATCATCTAACTTTCCATCCATTTCCACCTTCCTCACGCTATATCCTTAACTTCCTATAGTACTACTACTATTACCACTACTCAGCTTTATATTACACCAAGCTATATCACCCAATCAGAAAGTAAAAAGTTTTAAGTAAAAATAATAATAATAGCAACTCTGCACTTGGAAGATTGATTATGTTTCTTGGCTTTATTGTTGTTGTTGTGCTGTTGGTAATAAAAATCATTTTCTTACTCTTTGAAGTTTTCTTAAAATTTGTCAAGGAGATGTCCAATGTGAGGTTCATTGAATTGGAGGAAGGATTTTGTCTGCCTCCCTTAACAAAGGCTTGGTCTGTGCTGGGTGTCAAGGGATAGACACTTCAGTGCCAAAAAGCGATTTACACTTTTTTGGGGGCACTTATCACTTTTTTGGGGCTGATGTGTCTGTCTCCTGATGTGCAGCGGACTAAGTGTTCAATAGGGGAGGTAGACAAAATCCTTCTTAATTGAGTTGTGTATCCTGGGCTTACTGTACATGCAAAAGTGACAGGAAATTGGTTAATGACTTGACGTTTTATTCAGTTTTCACTCGCAAATTCGTTCTAATATAATTCAAGTTCAATTAGTTAACGTATATTAGTTGGCATCATTGTACCATAGAAAGATAGATAGAGACATATTCTGGTTGATTTACACAAATTTATTTAAAAAATACTGATTTTACTCGCCAAAATACTATGCATAGGCATGATGGGATTTATTTCAGTAATCTATAGAATTGAAGCTTTCGGTAACGAGAATTAGTAATAGACTTCCATGTTCTATTCCATTGTTAAGTTTCCACTGATCTCATTTATGAAAGGTACAGATTTCTCTGCTAATAATTTTCTTCTGATTATAAGTTTTTACCGTTTTAAGCTCCAGCTTGGACAATTAATTTATAAAAATTGAAGCCAATAAGATGTCTAAAGTCTAATTATATCTTAATGCACAACACAGACCGCTCTCTTGGCACCGTACAAGATGAAGTTGTGCACTTGTCATTGGCACATTGAGCAGGTCGACTGTATGTCAAGCCTTTTTATTAAGCCAATCTAAGGGTCGCAATTCATATTGGCGGGTCAGGTTAGTGTCATGTCAAGATAAGGGTATACGAATATATGGTTCAACCCAAGTCCGACTCATTTAGACCCAAAACAGGTTTACAGTCAACCCTAACCTGCTTATTTCGTATTGGGTTTGTTTTGGGTTCACAGGTTATGTGGCAATTCGTGTTGGCAGATCAGATTTGTGTCCTGTCAAGTTAAAGGTATATGGCTATATGGGTCAAAGCGGGTGACCAAAACATATTTACAGTTAACCCTATTCCGCCTATTTTGTGTTGGGTTCTTGTCGGATTGGGTCGTGTCAAACATTGCCACCCCTGAGCCAATCCATTAAGTTTAAGCCTTGTCTTACCCATGTTCTAATTCTATAAAATTCTGTAGTACTGAAAAGGCGAAAATATGCTTTTTTTTTTAATGTGTGGTACCGAAAAAAAAGTACACTGTTATACATTGCAACTAATGCTGCTTAATTGCTCTATACATGTTATTGTACCTTACACTGTTCATGGTTGTATCAAAATGTAAAACCAAGAACAAAATAAGGTGCAACATAGAAGTGCATAAACTGCTTTTTCAGTTTCCCACTAAAAAAAAAGTACTGTTTCAATGATACGGTAGCACATCTTTCTTTTTCTCTTCTCTTCTTTTTATAGGACAACGTAGCACAGCTTTCTAGTTTTCTGCATTTGCTGATTTATTTAGTGGCAGTGAAAGAATGAAAATGCGGCTCAAAGAGTTAGACAACTTAACCGCACTCAACCACATATTACCCCACGTTGCATGAGATGTGGTCCTAGAATCCTAGTGGTGTAGCATTCCTTGCTCGCCCATAGCCAAGATAGATGTGGTGGAACTTCATCCCATATATATATATATATTTGAAAAATTAAACTTGATCCCAAATTTATATCAAAGTGGATATCCTACAGCGCTAAAACTTACCGCAACCTTGAAGCACCAGGGTACTGGATGACACATGTCAAAATAAGTGAACTATCACATTTTGCACCCATACTGGGTGTTTTTTTTCCCACTTTTTTCACCATGTGTCACCCAGCGTCTTGGTGCTTCAGGGTCGCTGCTAAGTTATGGTGCTACTGGAAATCAGTTTCGTAGTTATATTTATTAAAAGAACCTTCCTTTTCCTACGTGGATTGATCATAACACACTTTTTTTTCAACATGGCACACAATGGACCATTGACAAGCAGAGAATGGTAATCAATCAGACTAGCTCTTCGGAACAACTTTTTTTAGAGGGATCCTATGGCACTTGCCATCTCAATAATCATGCCATAACTCTTAGTCTATCAAGCTAGAATTGGTGAGGATTTTATACGCCGACCCCTAACCTCCGCCCCATCCGCCGATGGTTAAGCAGACAGAAACATCAGTACCGAAAGTGATTTTCACTTTTTGGGGGCATGTGTAAATCACTTCTGACACTGATGTAGCCGCCCTTTGACCTAGGCATTTGCATATGCCGAGCAAACGCCGAGCACAGAAAAGCCTCTCCGAGCTAGAATACTAGGAAACAAAGTAGAAAAAAGCCAAGCAACACAACAAATTGGAAACAATTATACCAAATTATACTAATAAAAGAACCCAACAAATGTTCTGTGGTGAAAAAAAACTCTGTAGTGTTTCTGGTGAATATAAATTGACACATGTTGTGTTTGGGGGGTAGAAAGGGCAAAAAAACTGAAAAGTTGAAAAAGCATGTGGTCAACAAGAGATACTAAATTCAAAAAACACATCATGTGTCAGTAAATGACACACCTACAGAGGTTTGTGTCAACACAGGCAATCATTAATTAAAAAGAAACAATTTTTTTTGGGACAGGGTAAAAGCTAAAAGAAACGTTAAAAGTTAAGAGATTCAAATGGAATCACCAGGCAGCCATAGTGTGTAGCACACTGAGCTAAGAGCATGTAGGACAACCGATCAATCTTCTACAAAGATATCAATCTTTGGTGATTTGTCAGAAGGAAGCATCACCCCACCTAAAAAATCATATTGAATATTTATAATACCGCCTTTTAAGGCTTACACGAATCAAACCCAAACAAGCCCACCCTAATGACACAACAATGCTCGTCCATGGTCTATGTTGTACGCCACCATAGAAAAGGCAAGAGTATATTGATAATTATACATGAGAAAGAAAACAAGCTTGTTTTAGTTAATTCATATGGGATCAAGGGAAACTAGAGAAATATTCATGAAAGCCATGGACATGGCAAATTCACAATGGGAAAATAATTCTATTTACTACCAGCCATAGTTTTCATTGAGTTATCTTTCTTTTTTGAGTGACAGGTGAAATGTTGATCAGAATAATATATCTGATTGGAAACCCTCTAAATTGGCCATGTGAATAATTTTGTCATTCACATCAACATAAATCCTACTACCTATATTGGCCTTTTCTGTTGAAATATTTCAAATCAGGAGGATGTGATTGCCCTGGTTCTGTTTTGAAAACAGAGCAATCAAGCCTAAAAATAAGGCTTGAATGGCAACAACCCAACCAACCTTCCATCTCTCTAGGAAAACATGTGGAAGTAGGTTAGGGTTTCGCACAACCCTTTCTTTCTATAAATATATGTGTTGAACGAACAAACAAGTAGGATTTTCACGTTAGGGTTTTCTTTTAAAGAAAGAAGAAAAAGACTAGATGGTTATTGTTGTGTGAAGCAGAAAACCAACATGTTTTTCATCCCATAATCTCTCTTTCTTATTGTTCATACAGTTTTTGAACCCAGCTCTCTTTCTTGAGTGGAATACAATCTTGAACTCTTGAAACTAAGGTTCCTTTGGATCAATAACTTTATTGAGAGAGATTGTTTGATTCAATTGAATAATATTATCTTGAGATTCGATATTTTCCTTCACATTGATTTCTTGAATGATCTTTGTTTGAGAAAATCTTCTACAATATACAGTTTTTCTTATAAAATTAATAAATCTATGATTTTTGGGCTTTAAGAATACGAAGAAGTTTCATTCATTTCTTTTGGAGAGAGACAAAAGTTTTACTTGAGTTAGATTGTATCTTGGAGTTCGTTTAGCCACAATCCCTTACATATTATTAGAAGGCCTTGACTATCATTAAGAAACGTGATAACAACATTTTCTATATATATTCTGCTGAATTAATTAACTCAATTCTAAAATTGAAGAAGACAAAAAAGACAAAAAATCACAAGTCGTGAGTCGTTACTGGGTGGTACTCCGTGAATAATTCTCATTTGTGACGGACTAAGTTGAAAATTTATTTTTCTGATTATTCAATTTAATTTTCTCCATCACCACAAGTTAACATTTTCCATATAGAGAGTTAGTCATTGAATTCTTTTATTTATTTATCTATTTTTTAATTAAGTAGGAAGGAGAAAATGATATCTCTTTTGTATCACATGGTAGAGCTCCATCTGGTTTTCAATAGCCTCCTCCACACCATTGCCCCCTTAACAAAGGATCCTGGACAGAACATTTATTTCCAAAAGATACTATTGTTATTGTGTTGGGTAAGCATTGGCGTGATTTATCTCCGTTCAGTCTGGAGATAGTTTTGAACCGGTCCCTCAAGCACTTCGCAGGAGGAACCAAGGGAACTAGGGACATGCCTTCGAACCAACCTTCTCTTTGTGAACCCCAAGCGCTGTATGAAGTTTGACGATTCCCGGCCGTTCACTCAGCCTTCAAATTTGTAAATGTTAGTGACTTCAGGACTGATATCCTCTAGGCCGCCCCCCTTGTGGACGCTCAAGGGCCTAGACCCGGGGGGAGATCCATTCACTTTTGGGAGGTGATGTCTGTCTCGGCCCTCGAGTGTCACACAAGGGGGGCGGCACCGAGGATATCGCTCCGTGACTTCAAGGGGGGATTCATCCTACTTTTAATGGTTTAGGTTGAGAGATGAGGTGGCATTTAACTCGTTTGTAACTGAAATAGAAAGCAGAACCGATAAAAAAAAAATTAATTAATTAATTTCTAATAGGAAGAAATAAGTAAATAAATAAAGACTTACTGTAATCAACTAGAAATCTAACAAACAAAGTAATTAATTTTGCTCTATTTCTTTAAATCAAACACTGAACTGGGGCAACAGATAAAGAAAAACAAAATTAAAAGCTAAGAATGAGTCTTTATTCCAGCTGAGCCGCACCAATTCTGTCCCATTACACATTCAGTAACCCTTACCAATACAAGACTGTTGTACTTATATATGAGAAAAACTTAGTACAGTTTTAGCTTATATTTGTTGAGGAAGAAAGCACATACTGACCACTTCTCATTTGATTAGTGGGACCACACAATGATCTGATGAGTTTTAGTCTATGTTATTTTCAAATTAGAAGCTTTTGAACTCTGGATTTTTTTGGAAAGCTGTTACCTTTCATTTTGTGCCAGATTTTAGACCATTTTTTTCAAAGATTTTAATATTTTAAAATAGATATAAAATCTGTAAGAGGGTCTTGCATAATTGATAATTATAATCATCCAATTGGCATTATTTCCATCCTATGATTTTAGAGAGAGTGGTTTTTGGAAAGCTAAACTTGGAATATAATAATCAAATTATGATTTTTAAGGCGGAAAAAAAAATTAAAACCAAAAGACATTTGAAGAATTAGAATAAAAATATGAAATTTAAAACTATTAAAAAGTAAATTAAACAATTCTCTCAAAACCTTAGGTATTAAGAGAGGTATGAGGTAATATACTTATTATATTTCAATTTTCTCCCTTAGGAGGGATACTATTGGACAATGAATAGGAGGAACCAGGTGCAAGTCTATAGAACATGCATATGTGTGCACAAGAAGCCTGGGAGAATAATTGCATCCACAAGGAGGTTCAAACTCGCTTTTGGATATTGAAATCAAAAACTAGAAGAAAAATACTGAAAAAGAGAAGAAAAATGAGCTACTATGAGAATTAAATAAGAAATATATAGCTAACAAAAGCTGCAATTAAAGTAAGAAAAAATGCCTACAAAATATTAAGTGTAAAAATACTGTTGAGTGTGGCTCGAATTCTACTTTGTGTTCTAGATGCTACTAATGTTTCAGAGAAGTATTTGTAATCAAACCACATGTCCACTAGTAGAGCTATTTTTGTAACCCAACCCGCAACCTGGTTTGGTTCTCTTTTGTGTAACCGCATATATAAGATGCGTTAAGGTTTTTTGAGAAGCACCTTGATTTTAATAAAGAGAGAAATGAGCGGAATGGTGTATCTGGGGCTTATGGTTTGAGAGTTTGTTTTCCTAATAATCTCCTTTACTTGATAGTGAAATTTTCTGATATCTTTGACCGTAGATATAAGCTATAAACTGAACCACATATATCATTGTGTTTTTGTGCTTTGTGTTTCTTATTTACTTTCGTATTTCTCTGTGAATTGTGAATTTAGTTGCAACAAACACTAGATTGAAAAAATAGTTACCAAGTACTAGGAATCAATTTTGGTCTATAGAGCAAAACTCTGTCCATTTTTATTGTTTAATAATCAACTTATTTATCTGGATTGAAAATCTATTCACTTATCATTGATAATTTTGAAATTAATAAATTTTTTAAAGCATTGATTTTAGGATTGTCTTGTAAAAGTTCCTCTTCACTCTATTCTAACTTAGAAATTTCTACATGCTTGAATTAGGACACACACACATTTATACAACACCCAACTTTTTTTAACCCTGGCACCCAACACCCACCCACCCACACACAAATAACAAAGAAAATTTTTAAACCCTGGCACCTCTTTGAAGCGTTGCATGCATGCCCGTTGGTAATGGAGATTTTTTTTTCTCATCCAGAACTCCCTTGAAAGATCTTATCTTCTAAATCTCAAATATGGTCTGGAATTGATTGTGACCCAGAATCAGATTCCAGAATCGGAACCAATTGCAAACAGCCAGTCTTTGAATTATTATTCTGATTTTTATTATTAAATTTTTTTTCATATTTTAGGGGGAAAAAAAAAAAATGTAAAATGCCTCCCTAGCTATCTTAGATGTGACGCTCCAAAATTACGGGGTTATATTTTGAATCAGTGGCTTTTGAACTCTGGTTCAAACACGGGAAAACGGTGGCTTGCCATGTAGTTAGTTGAAACTATCAGAATTGTCAGTTGGGAAATTGTTGGTTGGTTGGGTCCTCTCATCTTCTAGCAACTAAACCATGCAACAAGACAAGAGGTCCCACTTAGCAAAAACTTTTCTTTATCTGAAGGGAGTTAAAAGAGACTTGGAGAGACAGCGAGCAAGTGTGGAATCAGGAATAAGAAAGCCGTCTACGCTTTAAAGTTGAAAGTTGAAACGTAAATGAAGAGAGAGTGTAGTTAATGTGAGAGGCAATGGTTTGCATCCAAGTTAGTGAAGCAAGAAAGAGAATAATGAATCATCAGATTCTGAGTGGAGAAGAAAATATTTACTTTGATGAAGGGACTGAGAGACTCTGTCCAAATATTACTACAAAGAAGGATTGTTTCTGGAGTCTGGGCTAGGGACACTGAATTGAGGAAGAGAGTGAGTGGGTCGTAGGGTGATCGTAAGACCACCGGGACCCATCGGATAGCTGATGAGATCATGAGAGACGCTTCCATTGTTGTTGTTGTTGTTGAGAGAGAGAGAGAGAAAGAGAAGGAGAGAAAGAAAGGGAGATCAGAAGGTGGGGCCCTTTCTATGCACCTACATACATGCATGACTGGAACTTCAACAGAGGTTGTGGACCCCATTTTGTTCCTGAGGCCCTTCCTAGAGCGTATATATATATATGCTTTTACATCTAGTGAGAGTGGGCATCACCATCACAATTAAACTTGTAAGTAATAAAAGGAGCCAACCTGATCAATACTTATAATGTATAGTGTTGTAGTCCGTACGCACTTTTAGGTGGTTCAGAGTTCAGATCCTCATTTCATTTCATTCATGGTAATGGTAAGTTAATAAGGTGGTCGTATAGACTTTCAGTTGGCTCAGAGTTCAGATCCGCATTTCATGTCATTCAATTCATTCATGATAAGGTAACAAGGTGGTAGGTGTTGCAGCAGTGTCAACTTTACGACTTCATAGCTATAATGGCTTTTCAATTTCCCAAAGTACGTGCTCTGCCAATTATGTATTCTCAGTTTCGTCATCTGTAATTATTTTTCTTCAATTTTCTTTTGTTTCTTTGGGTGCTGGACACAATTCAAATGTTTACATGGGTGAGTGAACAATGTTAAAAATAAAATAAAAAGGAAAGGAAAATGATATTGGAAAAAAATTGATCTTTCCTAAATTGAATAAAAAACTTACAGCATCTTTGTTTTCTATGTGGTCTTTTAAAATCCCAAAAAAAAATTTCATCCACATTTTTTTTTCTCTTTATTTGTTTTTAGCACTCACTCGTATTGGTCATTAGCTAGTAGGATTTTAAAAGAAGAAAAATGAAATGGGAGAGGTGATAGTTTTTTAGAGAGATATGGGTGAGAAAAGAATAGAGATGGAAGAGATGTGAGCAACAAATTTAGGAGGGATGTAATTGAGAAAGAATAGGGATAGAGAGAACTAACCATTTTAGAATCCACCTAAGAGCAAGAAAAAAAAAATGAAAAAGGAGAGAAACATTGGGCAATTTTCTAAAAAATTAAGAAATTAAGAGGGGTTGTCCATGTAGGCAACCCTTTTGCTTTTGTCTATATAGATTATTTGCCTACATCTTCTCTAGTTTTGATTAATTGCTCGTTCGGATCCTCTCCTGCCTCTCCTTACAGATCACCATTCAAAAACAGTAATTTTCTTTTTGAGGGAGGGGTATATGCCAGAGTCTCCTTGCCACAAGAATACTTGTGTGCAGGAGAGGATCCAGATTAGTACAGCATGCCAATATATTAGCATGCCTTAAAATTAAACAATACACCCTGGTCTAATAGTGGCAATGTTTGACACAACCCATGAACCCAACACGAAATAAGCTAGTTATGATTGGTTGTAAATGTGTTTCGGGTCAAAATGGGTTGACCTGCTTTGACACGATTAATAAATGGGCTGAGTTTGGATTGAAGAATGTAGTTGTACACCCTTGACTTGATACAACACCAATCTGACCCACCGACATGTATTATCACATAACCCACAAACTTGACATGAACCCAATATGAAAAAGCGGGGTTAATTATAAATGTGTTTTGGGTCAAAGCGAGTTGACCTGCTTTAACATTATTAATTAATTGGTCGGATTTGGGTTGAGCTGTATAGTCGTATATCCTTATCTTGACACGACACAAATCCGACTCACCAACACGAATTGCCACCCCTACCCTGGTTACTAAGCATGTTAGTTTTTTTTTTTTGGTAATCACTAGGCATGTTAGTTAATGTCCTGTAATTTTATATTTTTTAAGGATTGAGTTTAGTTACTGCTAACCTGTTTCTAGCAGTCAGATTGGAATCCCGGGAGCGTCTATGTATATACATATAGATAGATATACATGTCATTGGGGCTCCACTCAAAAAGTTGACAGTCTCATAGCAGAGGTGAAATTGTTTACAGTTCGAAATCACTTTACAGTCCAAACAGGCTTATCATAGCCACGGAAGAGCCTGTGACTTGACAATCTCGATATTTATTTTCAAATTTTAGTCAAATTACAACCATTTTTGTTGTTGTGATATGACTGTTTGGACTGTAGAGAGATTTGGAGCTGTAGACGATTTCTTGTCCTTGTAGCACCATGGGCATGTATCCTCTTAGTGTGAAATGGGGTGGGTGTAGTTAGCCAGCACATTTAAATATTGCATGGGAAATTTGTTTCTTTTTTCTTTCAATATTAAATGCCCAAAAATTGAAAATATGAAAAAAAAAAAAAAAGATTTTTTTTTTTCAAAATACAAGCAATACATGCATAATGTTGATTTAAAAACAATAACAAGGATCAAGAGTATGGCAGCATATATATTTTGAATCTACATTTTAACACACACACACACACACACAATTTTTAATGATTTCCTTCAAAACTAAGTATAATCCAACTATTAAAAACTTTTGTTTTGAAAGTTTAGTCACACATTGGAAGTAGAGAACTTCGAACTCCACCTTATAAGTAAAGACAAGACCTAGAGGGATAATGAGATTGAAAAAAATATGAGAATTTGAAAGTTGTTTGTTTACATGACATGCATGTGCGAAACCGATCTGGACCGAATGTGGCATGAGTGCAGGTATGGATGTGTGTGACACAAATAATTATTTTATTTTATTTAAATAAATAATTAAATTGATTTCATTTTATTAGTTTATTATTCAGCCCTTTTAATATATGGTAACTTGTTGTTGGCGTGCTGTTACATACTATAACTAATTGTATTTATTATGATTAAATACGGGTTTGATATTTTCCAAAAGAACTAATTAACTCTTTTTGGAAGGTTTGGGTGTAAGAAATCAAGAGTCTTCTATATTAAAAGTCTATATTAGAAGACGAAGAGAAGCGAGATGAACATTAAAAAAAGATTCTGAGCGAATCAGTGTTCTTCCTATCAAAGTTTGTCATTGATTTCTTTTTGTTTTGAATTTGATTTTCATATATATTATTTCATTGGCATTGGAGGTTGGTTTGAGCTATTCAAAGTTAGTCTCTTCTTACCTATATAGGATCAATTAGAGGAGTTAGTATTCCTTGAGGTGATCGTTGATCAAGTCTACCATACCGGAGACAAGGCAACGGATATCACTTTAAGGGCAACGTTTGTATAATCACCAACTGATAATTTTTCTTAACTCATTTAGTGTACAGATTTGTTTTATCTATACACTGTTGGACTGCTTCTATTATTTGAATACAAATCAGAGACATCTATATCCTATGAATTGCTGCACACAATATACTATTGGTTGGTTATTCAGATATCTATATCTTGTTCTGTTAAAGAGTTTCTGTCATCACTTATTATTGTTAGCATATAGGATTATACAATTGGTTTCAATAATTATAATATATCCTGTTACTGTGAAAATCAATAATACTTACATTGGCATGCTATCCTTTTGCAGGCTTTTAAACTACAAGTTCTCATAGTCCGCTTGAGCTTTTTGAACTGACTGGCGCGTGTACCCATTCTGCTTGTAGTCTGTCTCAGACATTACCCATAAGTAGCGATGCAACTTTGGTTGGGGTGATCCGAATTCGATCATGGGCTAGGTTGAGCTGGGTTATCATTATATGGGTTGGACTTGGGCAAAGTACTTCCAACATGCCCAAACCATATATATCTATAGTAGCTTTTTTTAAAGTAGTTAGAATACGACTTGGTCGTTGAAGAGGCTTTAAATCCAAATCCTGCGCAGTACAAGTTAACTTTTGAGGTTGTTTTTTCACTTCTAACTAGTTATCTAACCCTGAGGAGGGTCTAAAACGGATTTTCTCCTGCCACCTTATGCCCGTTAAGGTCCTGTCTGCAGGTGGCAGGATATGATTGGCAGACAAAAATTGAAAACCATTTTTCAAAAAATGTAATTCACTGTTTCCCACCAATCATGTCCTGCCACCTGTAGACAGGACCTTAACAGGTCATAAGGTGGCAGGAGGAGCTCAGATTTGTGACAGGTTTGAGAATTTTACACCTCGGGTTGGAGGTCAAATCGGGTTGAGCTCGGACTAAAGGTTTTTATAACCTATTCCAACCTGCTCAAGCTGCGACTGTACCAGGGGTGAGAAAAATAATTACAAAAAATAGGAATTACCAAGCACAGCATATGCATGACAGCAAAGAGATTTTTTTTTTTTTGTTTTGTTTTTTGGGTAAGGAGCCTACCTCAATTCCATTGAAATAATGAAAGATAAACTATGAAGAAGATTATGAACATTCCAAGCTCCAGCTCCCGTGACATGCTGTGCCTTGCTACAATGTTTGCCATCGAGTAACAGCCTTATTAGTTATTACAGGCGTTCGGGACATAAGAAATTGTAATATTGCTTGAATGTGCTTTCAATTGGCCATATTATAAGTTTAGTAATATTCCCATTTTATTTAGCTGCAAATGACAATAAGTTAATGAGACAAGATGGTCTTTTGCTTCTTTTCGCAACTAAGCAATGAAAATCAATTTACAATATAGAAAACAGGAATGGATATCACCACACAAAAGCAGTTTATGTGGGATGAAGCTACTCTTTTAGAAAAAAAAAGAAAAAAAAAACGTTGGATTGAAATAGTTAACACCCATGCCCTACCTCGGAT
>JAOXJP010028077.1:5166-16962 GCA_025762735.1 Platanus orientalis
ATAGTTATTTACTTTATTATTGTTTTCCTTCTTGCTTACCAAGGATTTATTGAGCCTCTCGATTCTCGCTTTCGCATTGCTTCCCGCTTTTGCTTCTCACTCTGGTAACTATAGTTTTATCCCTCATTTCCCTTTCCCATGGTGTAGCCATGTGGACTAGATGGGGTTCATTTCTATGCTTCTTTTTCTCTCTTCCTTCTTCTAACATCTTATTCTTCTTTTCTTCTTCTCATATCTTCTTTTAACTATTGTTCTACTCTTCATTCTATCTTCTTCTTTCCTCCCTTATTCTCCTTATTGTGCTGTTGAAGATTCAAGTTGCTGGAAATAAAAGAATTTGTAGAAGAATATAATCTTATAATTGGATTTTTTGGGACAACTTTTAATCCAAATCGCACCAATTAAACAAGGGTGGTTTGTGCTTGTTTTCTTTCCTCATCTATCCCCTTTCTTCTTCCTCATACTCCTCTTGGTTCCGCTTCTTTCTTGCTAGTTTATAAACAAAGATTCTTCACAGGTTTTGTGAAATCTTCATTAATTGATGAGTTAGTAGGGGTGTTTTGGTAATTTTGGGGTTCTGCCTAGAAATTCCAGACTTACCCTTATGGGTTTCTTCTACCTCTTTTCTCATTCTTTCCTCTAAATTCGCTCCTTGCCTTGAAGTCTCCTATGGTGGTGAGCGATGGACCTGCCAATTCTGGTAAGGGGAGTGGGGTTGAGATTCCTTGCCTATTGAAGCCTGAGCAAATCCCAAAAAGTGAATTTGCGAGATTTCTCCTCTAACATGTTCAACTGACAGGTTAGTCTCATATGATTTCCAAATTTTATTCTCCTGCCTTTGTTTCTGCTTTGGATCTTTGTAGGAATTATTGTGTGGCTGGGGGTAAGGATTTTCTCTAGGATGTGTCGCCTGGTGTGCCGGCTTTTAATGATTGTATGGGGGACTATTCTAAACAGCTAATTCCGATCTCTGACAAGGATATTGTGGAGGTTGAGGATAGCCCGTTAGCCATTATCCCTTTAGCTGCTGAGGCTAGGAAGGAGGGTATGTTTGATCAGCTGGTGAACTGTGGGATGTCTCGAGTATTGTGACTCCTGTTAAGACTTGGGTTGGGGATAAACTTTTGTTGAAAGGGATTTAAGATAGAGATGAGGGTTGCATTTCTGACTGGGTGATTGGGAAGGTTGAGGAGTTTGGCCCCTTCTTAGGGATGAGCTTTGAAGGCTTGGAAGAAGAAACTATGAATCTCTTTAGATTGATTGAGAAGAATTGTCAGGGTGTGAAGGGAGCAAGGGGATCTAAATCGGCAGAAAGCAAGAGATTAAAGAGTGAGTTGCGTAAACTTGAATGTGGGATCAACTATGAGAGGAATGGTGTGAGCTTGATTGAGCGGTGTAGGAAAGGTAAGGGATTGACTGATAGTTGATTTTTGGATCTTAAAATTTTTTCTTGGAATGTGCATGGGTTAGGGAACAGAGATAAACGTGTGACGGTGGGTCAGTGTATTACAAAGTCTCATCCCGACTTAGTTTGTCTTTAGGAAACTAAGCTGGGAGTGGTGAATGATTTGATTGTCAAGGATCTATGGGGCCTTAGGTCTTCTTCATGGCTGGCTCTCCCCTCTTGGGGTGCCTCTAGTGGGATTTTGTTGATTTGGGATGTGGGCAAACTAGAGATTTTTTATCATGAGATGGGTGCTTTTGCTTTATCTATTTGTTGTAAGGTTGTGGATGAGGAGGATGAATGGGTCTTTGTGGGTGTTTATGGTCCTCCCAACTCTGTTGAGGTGGATGCATTTTTGTCCGAGTTGGATAATGTGCATGCGAGGTGGAATTTGTCTTGGTGCCTAGGAGGGGATTTTAACTTGATTAGATTTTCCCATGAGAGGAAGGGTGTTAGTGCCAGGTGTCAAAAGATGGCTAGCTTTGGGAATTTTATTAGTAGATGGAGACTTATTGAATGCCCCTTGAGAGGGGCAAGTACACTTGGTCTAACTTTCAAGATTGCCCATCCTTGAGCCGATTGGATTGTTTTTTGTTTTGTAGTGAGTGGGATGATCTCTTTCCTGGTAGGTTTCAAGTTGCCCTCACTAGACCTACATCTGATCATACCCCTATTACTTTGAAGGCTAGTCATGTTAATGGGGGGTCTGCCCCCATTAAGTTCGAGGAGATGTGGTTCCTCTCTCGGGATTTTTTGGACTTGGTGGAGGATGAGTGGAATAAGGCCTCTTATTCGGGTTTGGCTAGTAGGGTGTTCGCTTTAAAGTTAATAGGTCTGAAATTCCGATTGAAAGCGTGGAATAAGAATGTGGCGGGTTCCTTTAAATCGGAAATGAATGATTGTCTTTTGGCTATTAATTATTTGGATCGCATGGAAGAGGATAGAGATCTTTCTATGAATGAGAAAAGAAATAGGGATTCGTTGCGCAAGAAGTTCCAATTACTGGCTATTAAAGAAGAAATTTTTTGGAAGCAACGGGCTAGAATTAGATGGCTAAAGGAGGGTGATCGGAATACGAAATTCTTCCATCAGAGTGCTTCTATCCGTAGAAACATCAATGGTATTCATGGTATTATGGTGGATGGCGTGTGGATTAATGATCAGGTGTTGATCAAGAGAGAGGTTAAGGCTTTCTATATTAATTTGTATAAGGAAAACCATCCGGTTAGGCCCCTTCTTGACAACATGGATTTTGACTATATTTCATTCTAGGAAAAAAGCTTGTTGGAAAGACCCTTCTCGGAAGTGGAAATTTGTAATGCTATTATGAGTTTGAAAGGTGATAAAGCACTTGGCCCAAATGGTTTTTCGATCTCCTTCCAAAAGTGTTGGGATATTATTAAGGGTGACTTGATAAAAGTGTTTGATGAGTTTTATTGGTCAGAGGAATTTTATGAGCACCTTAATAACACTTCTATAACCCTAATCCCTAAGAAAAGGAATGCTAATAATCTTAAAGATTTTAGGCCTATTAGCCTCCTTAGCAATGTCTATAAAATTCTTTCCAAAGTGTTGATGTTACGGTTGAGAGTGGTCATGAAAAGTATTATTTCACATCCTCAAGGTGCTTTTGTTGAAGGTAGGCAAATCTTGGATAATGTGCTCAATGCCAATGAGTGCATTGAGGATAGAAGATGTTCTAGCAGGAATGGAGTGATGTGTAAACTAGACCTAGAAAAGGCTTATGATTGTATTAATTGGAATTTTTTAGACAAAATCTTGTTAAGAATGGGCTTTGGGGCAAAATGGAGAAGTGGGATCCACTTTTACATTAGGTCTGCCTCATTCTTGATCCTTGTGAATAGCTCCCCGGTGGGTTTCTTTAGGAATTCTAGGGGTTTAAGGCAAGGCAATCCCCTTTCCCCCTTTCTTTTTATCATGGTGGTTGAAATATTGAGTAGAATGATTAAAAAAGCAGAAATATGATTCATTTCGGGCTTTTCTGTGGGTGATGGGAGTGTGACAGTATCTCATCTTCAATTTGCGGACGACACTATGATTTTTTGTGAGGCGGATGTTAGGCAAATTGGGTATTTGAGATGCATCCTCCGATGCTTTGAGGTTGTCTCGGGTTTGAGAATTAATTTAGCCAAGAGTGAGATCTTCCAAGTTGGGGAGGTTAGAGATATGGAGAATTTAGCCTGGGTGTTGGGTTGTAAGATTGGTACTTTGCCTTCCTCATATCTGTGTATGCCTTTGGGTATGGGTTTTAAATCCGAGGTGGTCTGGAATCCGGTTATTGAGAGAATTTCTAGTAGATTGGACATGTGGAAAGCCCTCCTTCTTTCGAAAGGTGGTAGACTGACCTTGATTAAGGCTACCTTAATGTCCATTCCCAACTATCTTCTCTACCTTTTTACGATCTCAATTTCTGTGGCTTTGAAAATTGAGTCTATCTTTAGAAATTTTCTATGGAATGATTACACTGATTGTCATCATTTCCATCTGGTGGACTGGAAGACGATTTGTAGGTTGGTTATGTTTGGTGGTTTGGGGATTAAACGGGTGAGACATCAAAACCGTGCGCTCCTTGCTAAATGATTGTGGCGTTTTGGGACTAAGAGAAATAGTCTTTGGAGACGGGTGGTGGTGGCTAGATTTGGTGAGCTTAATGTGTAGAGATCTAATGAGGTTCGGGCTAGACATGGGTGTGGGATATGGAAGTTTATCTTAAAAATGACGGCGGTTTTTTGGAGTTTTATTAGGTTCAAGCCAGAGTTGGGAACAAAGATTAAGTTCTGGGAGGATGTTTGGGTAGGGGATGCTCCTCTCAAAGATAGGTTCAACACTCTATTTTTGTTGGCCTCCAATAGACGTGTCTATTGCCGAGGCTTTCGACTTTGAGGGTAATATTTGGTGCCCTATTTTTAGGCGTAATCTTTTTTATTGGAAAGTTGAGGAGATGGTCGATCTTCTTAGTGTTTTGGAGGAGCTTAAACCTGATAGATCTAAGCGGGATTCTTGGGAGTGGATTTTAAATAGCAAAGGTATCTTTACAGCCAAATCTCTGTATTGGAAGCTTGTGAATCAGTCAAGTGAATACTTCCCCCATAAATTCATTTGGATCCCAGGTATCCCGTCCAAAATTTCATTCTTCATTTGGAATACTTAGCTGGATAAAATCCTTACCCTTGACCACTTGCAAAGCAGAGATTGGAATTTGGTTTGTATGTTATGTAGGGAAGAGGAGGAATTGGCTAATCATCTTTTTGTGTATTGCTCCATGGCTTATAGGATTTGGGGTTTTGTTCTCTCTGACCTTAAAGTTTCTTGGTCCTTCCCTCACCGTTTCCAAGATGTCATTTTATGCTGGAGGATTAAAGAGTTAGATGGTCTCCTTTCTGTTATTTGGCAAGTTCTTCCTAGTGTCATTTGTTGGGTTCTTTAGCTGGAAAGAAATGCTAGGATTTTTAAAGATGAGTCCAGATCTCATGTCGAGATTTTGGTTATTATCCTTAATCTGTTACTTGATTGGGTTTCCATTAGAGAGGATTTTAAGGAATCGAATTGGCAGTCTCTGTGGTATGAGGAGTTGTAATTTCTTTCTTTTGTTTGCTTGTTTGTTTCCCTTCCTTTCTTCATCTGCTTGGTGAAGTCTGTTTTTGTTTGTTTAATTTCCTTTCAATAAAGTCTCATTTTATCTCTAAAAAAAAAATATAAACTTCCATGAATTTTCCAATCATATCATGGAATAGATAGTTCATAGCTCGTTAGTATGTGGCACCAGCGTTTTTCAAGCTAAAAAGCATAACTACCCACTCGAATATCCCTATCGAACCAAGAAATCGAAAGGTTGTTTTATGTCTAACTTTTCCAGCTATGAATATTTGGTTGTATACTAAATGCCCATCCATGAAAGACAATATTCAATGCCCAATAATCTCATCGACTAATAAGTCAACCATAGGCATAGAATATTCATCTCTTGGATTGGCTATGTTGAGATTTTTAAAATCAATACAGACTCTCAATTTACCATTTTTCTTGATTACTGGTACTACAATTGATAACCATTGAACATACCTTGTACGGCGGATGAACCCGACATCTAACAGTCTTTTGATTTCTTTTTTAACTTTTAACACAGCCTTGTTGGTCATCCGTCAAGGTGGTTGTTGGAAAGAAATATATCCTTCTTTCGTTGGCAGTTGGTGCTCGACAAGCTTCCTATCTAGTCCAGGCATCTCTGAGTAATCCCAAACGAAACAATCATTGTATTACTTGAGAACTGCTTCCATCATCTCGAACTTTGAGGGTTCGAGCTTAACACTGGCATATGTCATTCGTGGGTTTTATATCAAACCCAAATTTACTTCTCTTAAATCATCTTGGACCTCAACTTCAAGTCATCTAACTTTGTTGGGGCCGTACTCAGTTCTTTCACCCCTATGGCTTCAGGCTTATAGAGACTTTTGGGTGTGATGCACTCAGCAAGATACATCTCGATCTTTCTCTCTATCAAGTATCCCGACAGTCTTTTCATGGCCATTTGGGTGGCCTTCTTATTTTCCTTATTTGGGCTAGTCATCTAACCCTTCTTTATCATCCGGACCTGACTCATCTAACCCTTCCAACATGCTAGGCTTGGCTAGCTCCCTGCAGAGTTCTACAAATTCTTTAGTTATCGAGGAACCATCTCTTCGAGTTTTCTGAACTATGACTTCTGTGGGTTTTCCTTCACCATCGTGTCCCACTAATTTGACAGTCCATATATTCTCGACATAAAGCTGAGCCTCGACATTGTTTGTTAAAGCTAGAAATGGCTTTTCATCTACATATATCACTTCCACTAAGTTATTATCATTCCAAAATAATAAAAATTGATGTAAAGATGAAAGGGCGTACTAATTCGAGTGCATCCAATCTCTACCTAGTAATGCACTATAATTAGAGGAAGTATCGACCACAAAAAAAGGTAGTCACTTGTGTCCTACATCCTACTCTCAGTTCGAGGAGGAGAACTCCGCTTGTTCTAGTAGCATTTCCAAAGAAACTCCAAACGGACATGTTTGTTGGTACTAGATCGTTATTGATTTTTGATAACTTCTTCATCATGGAGACAAACAGTATATTCACAACTGCTCCATTGTCAATTAAAACTCTGTTTACAGGTTGACCCTCCATATGTGCCTATATACAATGGTTTTAGGTGTTGGATCATATCTTTGGAAGGTTTGTCAAAAATAAGTTTACTTGTTACTTCATTTCTGCCACTGGTTCGATTTGTTTCGAGGCTTCATCATCGAGTTCGACCGCAATAGGTTTCTCAGTGATGATGTCCCAAAGCTCTTTATCGACTTCGGAGACTTGGTCCTGTTGAGCTCTAAATTCGACAAGCAAAGTATCATGTTGCAATCAACCATTCTTTCGGGATAGCTGCCATAGCAGATCACAGTTGTATTTCCAGTGTCATTTCATGGATCGTTTGTGACTGATTTTGAGGGCATAAAAGAGTATAAACAATGCCTCATCAACAAATAGCTGCCAAAGCGGATCACAGTTGTATTTCCAGTGTCATTTGATGGATCGTTTGTGACTAATTTTGAGGGCATAAAAGAGTATAAATAATGCCTCATCAACAAAGTCACCAAAGTCGTCCTTGCCAAAAGGTAAATCTACCATGTCGGACCAAGCAAAACACTCTTGCCACTGATTCTTTCTTCCTTTTTCTTGGGCGATCGATAACATCTCTTGTGGCTTACTTTGGTTGGTCTACTTGGCCCTTTTAGGCTTTCAACCAATGAGAACACGCACTGTCTGAGGCTCTTGGTTGTCATTTGTATTGAGGATTGAGTAACATCCCCTCTCGAGCCTCTTATGTTTATTTTGGTTCGATTCATCTTCATATGACGCCTCAACCTGGATGACAAGTTAACACGGATCGAGTTTCCTCTGGCTTTCATTTTCTATGGGTGCTTCCTATCGCACCTCTAACTTCTACCTTGGATTTACGATCTGGTTTCCCTGTTGAGCCATGGCTTGCTGCCTGAGTCATCTCCTCTTATGAGTTCTAGTCATCGATGGGAATTCCGGATTGTACCCGTACTTATATACTGGCACACTTTGAATGTGAGGCTTATGGGTTGGTGAGGCCAACGTTACCCATCTATCATGGTCCACTCGAGGTGGCTTAATCATCCTTGGGGGCTGGTGCTCCTTACGCGGTGGCTCTCTCCCCATCTAAGGTTTATTTACATATTGTCCCCTCTCTCACCCATTTGCTAGGCCGCCAGTCCTTGCCATGTGGGGTCCTAATCTCCATTGTCTGTTAATGAGTCTTTGTCCTCCTTTTGGCAGACTCAACTGGTGGGAAGTCCTCTAGTTCCTTCTTTGGGGCTACTACCATGACTTGGCAATTATCTGGTCACAATTCTCGCACAGGCAAAAGTCTTCTTCGTCGAGTTCGACCTTCTCAACATCATTGTGGAGTTCAGGTTTTCATGCCATTGTATCGGGAAATCTGCGTCTGGTTTTTCCATTGTTAGCCATTTCTAGAGTTCCTTCTGGAGTCAAGGATCCTAGTGGTGAACCTCGAGAAATCGAGTGTTGTCTCGCAAAAGTTGCAACATTTGTGAGCATGACATTTCTATACGTTTTCTCGATGTCTGATTTCTTATTGTTCAAGGTCCAGTCTACAGTGACCACATCGACGTCCACTAATTTTGGGAAGGGGTTTGCATCCATTCTCATGGCCTCAGTTTTGTTAGGGAATTGAAGTAATTTTTTGTTGATTCTTTCTTAGATGACATTACAAAACACCACACATTTATTGGTCGAATGTGTAAAGGAATTATGTCGTTTGTAGTAATTCTTCTCGCGTAACTCCTCGTGGGTTGGGATCTTATGTCTCCCTACTAACTTGATTTGCTTAGCATCAAACAGCAAATCAAATATCTGATCTACTTTGTTCAAATCAAATGAATAATTTTTTATGGGTGTTGTTGGCCTAATCGATTCTTAGGCTTGGGTGTCCTTTATGGCCAAAGCATCACATGTAAAGGGTCTACTCCCTATGAATTCTGCTAAATCGACCTTGTAATTTAGGTCTTGGTAATAAGTCTCATACAACACATTTTGTCATTGATTTTCTTCTCTCAGAATACTCTCATATCGAGTAGCCTTTTATGATAACTCAAACAAGTCGAAGAAGATCATTCCTTCAAACTTCTTTCTTAGTTCAAAATTGAGACCATCATGGGCAAGTTTAACAAACTCGACCTCAGGTAGACCATTAAGGCATCTTGATTTGGCCCGTTTGAATCGCATAATGAACTGTTCAGCCATTTCATCTAACTGTTGTTTTAACTTTGCTAAATCGACAGTTGATACTCCTAGGTCTGCTCAAGAAAAGTGAGACTGAAATTTGTCTTCCATTTCCTCCCAACTTCGGATCAAGTTTGGTGGAAGGTTTGTATACCAAGTAAAGCCTTGTCCCGTTAAGGAGTTAAGAAACAACCTGAGCTTGTAATAACCCTGGTTAAAGAATTTCCCACATTACGTAGTGAAGCGGCTGATGTGTTTCATAACCGTCTTACTATCCTCTCCTGTAAAGGTAACAAAAGTGGGTATCTTATACCTTCAAGGGAACTTGTAATCCTTGTCGATTTGCTCAAGGTATGGCTTTTTGTATGTTGGTTGTGTAGTTCTCCTAAAACCAAGTCCATACAGTTCCTTGAGGACACTGATAACCTGCTCTCAAGAATTCTGGGCATATCCCCGTGGTACTGCCCCATATGGTCGCCCCTGGGCTTGATGAACCATTTAGTATGGTGGAGGCTGCATGTTAAATCGGGTGCTTGTATCACCATACTTGTTGTTTGGGAAAGAATTATCCTAATAATTTGGTGAGTCTTGCCTCCTATTGGGCAGAGGATTTAGCCTTGCATACCCATATCCATAAGCATTTTGCCCATGAAAAATATTGCCCCAATAATTCGGCGGGTCTTGCATTCTATTAGGCAGAGGACCTGACCCTGGATGCCCATATCTATTAGCACCTTGACCGAAACAATCATTTCGATATGTTTGTTGGATATTTTGGTCGAAATAACCATTTCTACCAGTGTGTTGATCTGGCCCCTTATCTTGGGACACCCACTACTCATATCGAGGCACTCCATTCGGCTCGAATGTAGGGTTCTCACGAAGCTCGAGTCTATCGGGCCCTACTAGAACATTTGATCCAACAGGGTAACCTATAAAGTTTTGATTTCTCTGCTCTGACCCCCCCTGTTTAAACTGTAATTGGCTCATTATGGGGTAGCTCAAGGAAACCCTCAACTCTTAACCCTCCTGGATAACTGGGGGGTCTATCTTGCTCCCTGAGCCTATTCAAGGTTTCTGGAATATCTACTCCATTAGTCACCCCCCTACTCCTGGTATCAGGGTTTTGGTTGGACCGAATATTCTCCACGATAGGCTAGAGTACTTTTAGTAGGACGTCAGCCAAGATATCTGGCATCATCTGGAACCCTTTATCTACTCTTTGAGCGAGATCATCAAGTTTGCCTTCGAGGTTCTGAGACGATTCATTTGTCTCGTTTCCACTCGAGTTGGCAGATTATTTATCCTTTGTAGGTGTCATTTTGATTTACCTCCCACTGTGGTTGCCAATCTATTGGTCATCAACGATAATTTTTATCTCCAGGTTCGGTACTGCCTCTAGACTGACTTTAACAACGAAACAATGCCAACCAATTGGATAAAAGACATCACTTTCATTACTCGAAACAAAAAATACAATATGAATCGCAAGTGTACCTTTAGATAGATTAGGTTGTCGTTCTTTTCCTAAGATCAAGGAAGAACTTCGTTGAATCTGGTCTTGTGATACAGTCGATTCGTCTGTTACAGAGCTTTAAACAACTATAGGATCTAAGTTAACTCTACCACTACTGCTATTGCTACTCTATGATAGAAATAACAAATGACTTCGATGTGTTTGATTCCCTTCTCTCTTCTGTCTTCTTCATTTATAAAGATCCTTCAATGGCACCATCATTCCTTCCCATGTTTTCTTATAACCGTTTTTCAGTTTGAATCGTGGGTCTCCCACTTGCTGATTGGTTTACCCATTACCTTATGTGGGACAGTTCTCAACCATTGTTGCATCTTTCCTTCTTCACCTTCCATCCAATGTGCCACACTCGGTAACCGCCCACCAAATCATTACTGAATTCCACGTGTTAATCATCAATTGGTGGATTTCAAATTATAACTCAACATAGTGGTCAGTGCTACTAGTTGCAATCAGTTGTGCTGATTGTCTTCTTCTTCCTCTTTCTGTTCTTATTCGTGTTCTTTCCTATTACTGCTTCAATCTTTTAAGACTAAAGAGTTCTGGGATTCTGACTAATGAATAGATTTGATGTTCCAGATGTATTCTAAAAGGTTCTTGGAGCTCTACTGATCTAGGATCTGCAGATCATTCAGTCCCAGATATTAGACAGAACTTACATCTGAGATAAGCTGCTGAAAGCACATATTTCTGTGTTTTTCCAAACCAGATCGCCCCTAACTAAACGTGGTTTTCTGGACTTCTTTCAACAAGGTTTTGCGCATCCAAGAGCTAAGTATATTCTGTCCTAAAGTCCACTTTTAATAGGTTCTGGTTTAGCCTAGTTTCAGTAGGACTATAAAACCCTAGTTTGGGTTCTGTTTTGCAATGCAACTGAGATTATTAGTCTCTGATAAGCCTCTATCAGTTTCCCTTGTTTCTTTCTTTCTAATTCATTGTTTGATCAGTCTATAACCTGTTCCTGCATTCTGTCGCTGTCGTGGTAATGTCTTTATTATTGAATCACTTTTTTCATATGCTTTTATTGAGTCTGCTTGCTGGAAGGCAGTATCAGGTTTGATATTTTATATAAGTCATAAACTTATTGGATCAGTCTGAAATTTTGTGGGATTATCCTTGATACCTTGGCCCAACTACCTGTCAAAATTGAGGTTATTAGGATAACCCTAACTCTAACCCTAGTTTCTTGACCTAACCAAATTCTGTCCAGCACCTTAACTTCTGAGTTCTGTTTGCTTACTTCAAAGGGCAGTCCACATATTGTTTGAGAGTTGTTTAAGTACTTTGTGGGCCCACAACCCGCAGGTTCACAGCATCCCTAGGTTCTGTGTGTGTGTGTATAACCTTGCCAACTCCTGCTTAGTAGCCATTCATGGAAAAAAACAATTTTACAAACCCTAGACATCTCCCAAATCCCAATGCCTGCTAAAATAACACGTTCTTTTTCTTTTCTTCTCTTTTCTTTTCTTTTTTTTTTTTTTTTTTTTGGGGGGGG